>JANIJG010013654.1:0-26318 GCA_024611175.1 Megaceryle torquata
AAAGAAAGAAAGAAAGAAAGAAAGAAAGAAAGAAAGAAAGAAAGAAAGAAAGAAAGAAAGAAAGAAAGAAAGAAAAACATTATTAATTAGTTTCCTTCTCTCCAGGACTTCCTTGTGCTTGATTTGACAAGATGCTTTATAGAAACATCAGCTGCAGAAAATGTGGGAAAAGGGATACTTGCCATAATGCATATGCCACTAACAGGCTAAAACACTCTTTGAAATTAATCATAAAACACTAACATTGTAATATGACCTCTGCTGTCTTACCCCAATGTCACTTTTCTCATCATAACTAAATCTCATTGTTTCTTGTAGATATTAATTTACTCTAAAATGTCAAACACCACCTACATTTCAAAAGCTTGCCCAGAATAACTAAGACTTGCTTAAGTGGAATCTCACTTCAGTAGCTACTAATAAAACTCTCTTCACTCAAAAATTCTTGGCTCTGACCTGGCACTGCAAGTAAATTTACATAAAGAGAATATTCACTGTTTGATATACTCAGAAAAAAAAAAAAAAAAAAAAAAAACCAGCTACTACTTGAAAAGCAGAGTGTGTACTTGATTCTTAAGAGTTAAAATCTTGTCTGGTAAGACCTATTCTTACTCCCACTGAAGTCACAAGTTAATTCATACTGAGGTTAACAAACATGCATTTGATTAATATTTGTAAAAAAAATTTAACTTGATAAAGTAAATCTGGCCAGATGAGACCAGCTCACTCATTTGGTCAGGAATGGGAATGAAAATAGCATGAAATATCTTTTCATATTTTCAATACATTTTTGTATTTTCAGTGGAAGCTCATGGGAATGAAAATAACAACATTAACAACAACCTCAATGAAATTAATGGAACATATTTCTAAGCAAGCCAATGACAACTTGCTACTTATTCCAAGTATCTGGTTATTCATGGTAGATAATTTTCAAGCTTACATTGGTATTCTTCTGCAATGCTGTTAAAGTTGAATTGCTGTGAACCAAGCAAATGTTAAATGTCAGAATTATGATATTTCCCAAGGCATCCCATTGCAAAGGTGAGGAGAAGCAACAGTGTCCCAAAGTCACCCCTTCAATGTTAGTTTTATTGTCCCCATAAAATGTCAGTTAACTATTATGCCTTTCCTCAATTTTCTAAAATGTTCAGTCTCAGTGGAGAAACTATGATGCTGAAGCGTATTGATAAAAACCTATCTAGAATGTTCCACTTTGATGTCTGCAAACTCTCCTTCATATGACAGCAAATATTTTCAGGCAACAGAGACAATATACGTTCCCATATATTAGTACAGCCTATATGCAAACTGTGCACCTTACTTATGCATACTTATGAAAAAGGGAAAAAAATTCTCCCCAATAGTCTACTATTTTTTTTCTTTTCCCAAAATTTTCTTTCTTTTAGTTTATATAACTTCATATTGTGTCAGACCTTTGCAAGAGCACTTCAGAAAATAAGAAGCAGCGGTGAGAGAACTTTCAGTAAAATGACAGAAATTACTCAAGAGATGACTACTTCACTGCTGTAGAATTCAAAAGAAGCTCAGTATTGAACTCTTGAGTGTTCAATACTTATTCTGTAACTTTCTACAGCATTAGTATTAAAGTACTTCAATACTGTGCCTCTTGATGTCCTTTTATTTTCCTTACTACGTTGGATCCATTTGTCCATTGTGTCAAAATTAAAATTTGGGCAATGAAGCTCGAAATGCAAAATTTTCCCTTAATAGTTCTTACTTAAAAAGTTAATTTTAATGTTTGTCACAGAACTAAATTGTGCTAATATTTCTTCTCAAAAGAATAATTATGACATTAATATTATTAGTGTAATTTTTTATTTGATTTAAAAAATGAGAAAAAAAAAGTCATCAAAATGTGATAAAACACAGTCTTGGAATGAAGATGTGAGTCAGTCTGAGAAGCAAACAGGATCTGAAAATGTAATCATTCTGTTGAAGAGGACAGTAGCATACAGCAGCTTCTTTTCAGCTTAGCCAAAATGTTTCCCATGTTTATGATGGGGAATTGAGAGTTCAGATAGAGAATTCTGTGATTGTTTTCTCAGATGTTTCTTAGAATTGAGAAAACTCGGGATGAATGTAGGGCCATGTTATTGTCAACAATTTTGCTTCACATTTCAATGTTGCTGATGTACTAATATTTGTATCATTCCCTATGAATTATAGCAAACAGAGGAAGTAAATTTTGAGTGAATATCTAAAACAAAATTTGATGATAAAACTGATATCATAGTGATGAATTAGATATTTTAATTTTCAAATTTCATAAATAAGAGGGGGAGAAGTGTTTGGCAGGTTGGATTTATAGAATGTATAAAACCAACATCTGAACTGAAAGAATGGTCTGTAATATTCACTGGTGTTTTTTGAATCATATTCAGCTTTAATTCTTTTTTTTTTTTTTTTTTCTTGCCCATAATAATCATATATGAGGCTTTTTACTTTGTTTCTAATTGTGCTTTGAAGAATGAATGTTGCAGCAACTTCTTGGAGTTTCCACAGGAACCATGAGAGTAGACTGAATCTTTGGAAAGTTTCAGAATAGGACAGGAGCTGAACAGACTCTTGACCCTGAGTACTGAAAGTGATCCAAAACCAAAAAAAAAAAAAAAAAGACAAAACCTGCACCAGCCAGAAAGTTCTTTAGTTTCCAGAAAATAAGAAGGACCTATGTATAATGGTAAACTTCTATTGGGTACTGATTGGTTTTTTAGATTTTGATTTCACATGAATTTTAACTTCACGGTCTTCAAATTTCTGTAATATTTACAATGTTGCAAACGCCTATGATTACTATAAAAAGAGATACAGTCTTTGACATACAGATTTTCATTATGCTGATATCTGGAGGCTTTTAGCTTTAAACATCAGTCCTAAGCATGTGTGTTGCTATTCTCACAATATGTGTAGCAGCTGGAATATTTTTTTGCTATATTTTTCTCAAGAAATTTTATACCTGATATCTGAAAAATTACAATCGACTCTTTCTTCTTTTGCTTTTTATATAAAAGGAAAAGCCATAAGTAAAACAAGATATAAAGCAGTACATGACAAATCCTGTCCTATAACAATTACATGGGTATACTAGCAGTATTCTTTGTTGCCTCTACAGGCTGCTTTTTGCTAAGTATTTAATTCTTGGATTCATTTGCTGTTTAAGAATGAAAGCAGCAGATGGTTGAGAAGGAAATACATTCACTGCTTCATTTGATTTTTTTATTATGTTGGCATCTAATTCCATGCATCAGGGCCTGGTTGCTCCCTTTCCCACCATCCTCTAAACCACTGGAGACTGACTCCTGCTAGAAAAGAGGTACCAGATTAGGCAAGTTGGTGCTTTTGGTGGCATTTATAAACCTCTCAACTACTTGACTTATGTGTCTTGCCCATTCACTTCAGTCACTAGATTTTGAGTTATGATGTAATATTTTCTCCATATGAGATGAAGAATTACTTTCTTTGTTTGTCCAATCTGGGAATGATTGTTCTGCTTTTACTGTCTTTGGTGGTATGTAGCAGTACCTACTTCTTGAGTAGTGTAAGCTTATGTGCACTCTGTCAGTACAAGGACTTGGATCTTTTCTCTTTCTATAGCTTTGTGGTTTCTCTAATTCAACAGTAATAATTTTAAGTTTATAACACAACACTGATATCTTTTCATGTGAGTCATGAATTGACTGATAAAGAGCCTTCTCTTACATCCATTAAAATTGCTGTCAAAACTCTAATTAATTTTAGTGTTCTGGGATCTGAACAAGTATTCGGGATGTCTGTGAAGAATTTGAGCTAATACTTGAATTCCTGAGACTTCAACAGCCAGAATTATCTTTTAAAAATGTGTTAAACAGGTTTTCTGAAAGTTTTGAGTTCTTATTACTAATCAAAGTAGTGATTCATTAATGATAATTACTATTAAAATAATGTGAATTCTATCCTCAAACCTAAACCTTTTCTTGTCTAAGGGTTTTTTTTTCCTTGTTGTTGAAGAAATTTCATAAAACACTTAAAATTTCAAATAAAAGTCTGGTATAAAATGAGTGGTTTTGAGAAAGTATAGCAGTGCTAAATATGATCTAGTAAACAGTATTAAAGTTAAATAAGATTATCTGTGCCTAAATATAACTGCATTTGTACAAAGGGATCTGTTCAGCAAGATAAATTGAAAGTGAAGTACTCTTGAGAGACATTGCATCTTCTGGAACATTTAGTAAAAATCTAATCTGGTTGCAAAATACGAAACACTATTCTCAAAGCACAACATCATGCTCTCATTCAAACTTACCTAAACCTCAGTATTGTTAGGAATCAGGATTTCACTGCAGTATATGGAATTTTCACAGAAGAGTTTCTGAAATATTTTGGATGCAGTATTTTCCACTCTTGACATAAAGCCTCATGTTAAGATGCTCATGAAAAGACAATATGTCCTAATAAATTTATGAAAGCTTTATTATTTTGTGATATCTTACCCTAAGGACTAGCTAAAAACTTATATACTTTGATGTAAAAAAGGTTTACAAAACAACTTTTGTTTCTGAAGTCTTGTATTGTCTGAAAGGAGAACTGCCATGTTTCTTTGAATATGTAGCTTATATCTTGTAGAGTAAAAGAAATGCTGGAAAAATGAATAATATCATAATGTCACATAGATATGCCTGCAAGTGATCTCATAAAATGGTATTTTTCTCTACTATTCACTTAGCCAGAAATTGTGCTGCCTTCACAGAGAACAATGATATAGTATCTAACGACGAAAAAATGAAGCCAGGCAAATTCAAACATGAACTAAGGAATTAATTTTTAACACTGAGAATAATTTAACTTTAAAACAATTTATTATGGTCTGTGATAGGTTCTCCCACATTATAAATATTTTACTTGAAATCGTGTATTCAGAAGATGTGGTCCAGTTCAAAACAAGAATTGATGAAAAACCTCTATAGCTTATGTTATGTAGGAGATCAGACTGGACTCTCACAGTTCTCCTAGCTGTACTTACAGTCTGTTAACTTTCATTATCTCTAACAAAAAACCTAATCAGAATTGAATTTGCACCAACACTGACATCAGTATATTATCAGCTAATGTTAAGGGAATAACATTAGTTGAATTTGCTTTTTTCCGTGTGTGATTCTTAAATCTTGTACACTCACAAATACAAGGCCATGTCAAGTATGCATTGCCAATATGATAACTATATTATTGCTGTTACTGCTGTCTGTATTACAGTCAACCACAGGTCAAGGTTGGGGTCCTATGCAGCTAACATCTGCTTGATCAGCAGAAAATGAATGATTAAATTTGCTTCTTGGATTATCTCCATTCATCCCAATCCCTTCTCTCAAATTACTGTGCTTGCTTTCTTTACTGTATGTAGTTTTTCTCTCAATGCTTTTGCTAGTACAGAGAGAGTAAGGTTAAATAAGAAATATGGTCATGAATAGCCTCAAAAAAACCAAACAAACAAACAAACAAACAAAAAAAAACCACCAAAAAAACCCCACCAAACTTGTCCTTGAATCAAACTACTGAGAAAAAAATACAATGGAAAATTATAATATTGCAATAAAATCGTCAATGCAAATGATAAGTCATCAGACTTAACAACCACAGAATGACTCCTAAGTATTAAATTTAGGGTTTTCTTTTCAGTTAAGGTATATGTAAACCACTTCATTTCTGAGTTTGTTTCATTCTAAGAATTCTTATGAAGGATGACAGAATCAATATTTGCCTATCATTTCCAATATGCAGTAAAACTGAGCTAGGCTGCTAGTTAGAAAATAAATGTGGATGACTGTATAACTGTAGCTAACATCCTTCATGGGTCAGGTATTCACATGTCCAAGATCCAATAATTGAGAAACACATTTATGCAGATTCCTTTTTATATTTCAGCTTCATCAGAAGACCTGAACTGGGATAAAGGCAACAGAAATAGTAAGAGGCAGTTCCTGAGGAGGGTATCACATCTACTAACCTTTAGTGATTATTTTCTTCTTTAAAAAAAAACATATAGAAGTTTTAAGTGCAACTGGAAAATAAATTATAAGCCTTATAACCTTTTCTCATATTCAAGTTTATTTTCATGAATCTTTCTTTATCATATTCCCTAAGATCCACTTATTTCCTTTTTTGAAAACGCTCATTCAGCTTCTACAGATGAAGAAAGCTTTCTTAAGCATAATAAAAAATATATTAATACTTTTGCTTTTCAAGAGTGATCTTTGTTCCAGACATCTGAATAGTGGTTACACTAACACTATTAAAGTTAAACAAGGGAAGAGAGGAGAAAAAACTTAAAAGAATGTCAGAATTAATAAGTATGCAAATGATGACTTGTCTTGCAGCAGCTCAGGCTTGCAGAAGTTATTTAAGGAGGGCATGATTAATTTCCTGATAATAGTCAAAGAATGAAATTATGTCAGATTTGTGGTTCTAATTGTGTTGCTTTCAAGTATTCAAGAATGGCAACAATTTTGTTCCAGAAGATTGCAAGTCTTTTCAAACAAAACTTTAATCCTGACTGTCAGAAAATAAGAGACTTATTAATGTTACTTCCCCTACATCATTCTGTCTTCTCTGGATTTATTACTACTTTAAGCAGCAGAAAATATTTATTTCTCCTCTTCACTCAGGGAGATAGTTACTGTATTCACCTAGGCCTCTTTCACAAGGTCTTTCTCAGTGCCAGCATGACCATCAGATATTGTTTTGCATATCATAGTCAAGACCAACAAGCACCTTGGGCAGCATGATCATGCCACAATTCACTCACTGCATTGAACTGGAATGATCACTGTCTGCAAAGAGTTGAAGAAAACAATCTTCTCTGTTCTGTTTATTCAACAGCAGAAAAATGCCAGCTACTCAGGGCATGCACATAATTCTTCATGGGTATAAACTGTACAGAACAGAAGTTGGTGGAAACAGGGCTTCCTGTGCTGTGAGAAGAAATTAGCTTTTATGTCTGAGCAGTGGGATGGTTTCCCACCCATGAATCCTCAAAGTGAACTTGGAAGGATTTTTTAAAAAATAGGTAAAGAGATGCATCTATGAGATTTTGTAACACACAGCCTGTTCCCTCCATCTTCTCAACCTAACTCCACTGTTTTCAGGTAGAGAGAGATTAATTTTTTCTCACTTCATTAAATGAACCAAAAAGAGACAGCACCTGTGGTCACCCATTTTATTTCTGAGTAAGTTCTCTCAGGTGCTATGAGGATGATAACAGAGGTACAATGTGTTCAAAACACATTGGTTGTATGGTCATATCCAAAAGTGTAGTGGTCAATGACTCAACATCTAGGTGGTTAAAATTAGTTAGCTCTTAAAGGTGTAAGAGTAGGATCTGACTCATCAATGAGAATAAAGGATGGACTGATCACTTTGATTAGAAAGGAGTGCTTGGTGAAGGTCGAGAAGCCCTACAAAGTCATGATAGAATCACAGAAAGTAAGTATAATTTTATGAATTGCCTGTAGACACTTTGCTTATGGTTTTCTGCCAAGTGATACTTCATTATTGTATGATAAAAGATCTAACAGTAAGGATAACTCACATTCTGAATGAAGGAGCAAATGCTTAAGCAGACTAGTCAATGCTGACCAGGAAAACTGAAGAATTTCCTTTCTGAATTGATTTTCCATGTCTCTGTAACTGAAATAGAATATTGCACAAGTGAGTATCACTAGTTAACCTGATAAATCAAGTAATACAAATGTATCATTTTTGAACTTATTTATCTAATTAATAGATTTTGCTTTTTAACATGACTAACAAACTGTGGACTTCACTCAAGAAAGACTCCCATAAGACTTTAAGGGTAGCTTCGAACTTAATGAATGCAATATCGGTGACAGATATAAATTTTGGTTTCTATCATGCTGTTCATGTTTCTCATGCTAAACTGCAGTAGAGGTCTGACAGACTATTCTGAAAAGTGCTGTAATGTTAGTTATGGTGAATCTTCAATCTAGTAAAATAGGAGACTGTTTATTTCAATAGTGACAAATGGCTCAGGAGGTTGCTGAGAAGAAACATCTCTTTCAAGCCACTGCTCTTGATGACCATGTCAGCATTGAGAGTTACGCTACTTGCCATGTGGTTTGAATTGAAGCATAGTTAACATTTTGGGTCTCAGTTTTTAAAAAATGTGTTAAATGCTAAGACAGGAGTTTTGCACATCCAGTGTAAGGAATAGAAATCTGATTTTGGTCTGTTACAAGCAGAAAATAGGTAAGAGCAGAATTACAAAAAAGGCATGTTGTACACACATGCAAAGCCACATGGATACATGCAGAGTTCAACACAAGCACAGAGGTGGACACAAACTGTAGTCTGTTCAAAGGCCAGTGTTTCCAAAGAGATATATATACTAACTTACAGTGTTTGGGCTGTAGCTAGAGCTTACTTATGGGAGTGAAGTTTTAGCTTTAGGTAAAGATATATTTTATTTTCTTCTTTGTAATGTTTTAGGTTACATGTTGAAAATCCTCATTAGTGGGCACATTCTGTGACCTCTGGGAATTCAATGACTATATTTTGTTCTGATTTCTGCAGCATGCTAATCCCAGCTGTAAATTTGGGCTATAAACAGTGACACGTGACATAGCAACAAAGCCCTCATTTTTTAACTATTAGCTGATAATACCTCTAAATTATAGGTAATGGTAAATAACAGCTTTAAGAATACTAATTACAACTCACATTTTGGTTTTTTTCTACTATGCATCATCTAGTACATTAGATAAACTCAGTTAAACTGGAAAGGAACAAAAGACTGAATACCCGTTTCTTCAAGAAAATAGTTACTGGAGAAAATATACCCTGCAAAAATTATTTGTCCAAAGATTAGTTTGGATTTGAACTAAGAGAAACAATTTTACTTCCTTCAAATTTGGAACAGTGGATGTTTCAAAGGTAAGGCTAATTGGAAAATTAGTAAAACAGTTTCTTTGACACTGCTAATATATCAGTGATGACTTTATTGCTCCAGTTCTGTTTTTATACCTTTATTGAAGTGTTAGTATTTTGTTATATGTCATAAACATTCAGAAAATGTTTAATTACAATGGAGAAAAAAAAGTTACCTGGCCCCCAAAATGAAAATCTAGTTTTAGCCCACAGGCTCAAATGTTACCTAGAATGAGATCTGAAGTGTCTGATAGAGTTTCTAGATCTACTTAAAGATAAGTGCTTTAGGAATATTAAAACCACATTGACAGAAACAGACATCCTACTAGACAAAGTGTTTTGTCTTCAATGGCAAACAAAAGAGTTGTCTAAGAAAAAGTATCACCAAGAAACATGGGTAAGTCTTACTTCTGTCAGTGATCTGTGATCATCATCAGTTCAGAGCTCTTGGTCATCTGCAACTTTCTATGTATTCGGTAGTCCTCAAGTGAATTTTCCTTCCATGAATTTATCCTGTCTCTCTTTGAAGTTATTGGGGCTTTTAGGTATCTCTAAACCTTTGAGCGTCACAATCTTATGAAAAATCAGGAAATAAATTCCTTTTTTCTCTTCAAAATATTGGTCATGATTTATGTTTTCTTGTACATGTCCTTTGATTAGTGCCAGCTGGTTCTGCCTTTTTATGTAAAGTGTTTATAACTCACAGAAAGTGGATACTGTGTTCAACTTGCTTGAAAGTTGTCATAAACAGAGAAGGTCTTTCCAAGAGGACCACAGTCACTCCAATCACTTGAATCAGCTAGAAAGTTATGGGTTTAACCGAGTAATGTAATGAAGTATGTACACAATTGATGTCTGAATTCATATGTTTTTATAACTTCCTTACAGAAAGAATAAAATTCCATGCAATATGCAGCAGTTGAACACTCAAATAAAACAACAGACATTGAGATTTCATTTTTTAAAATATTCTATCCATCTCTCTTTTTCTTCAATTCATAGTCAGGAGCTAGACCTAGAAAGCTGATAAACACAAAAACTGAAATTTTAGAATATATAGGAAATTAAGGAAAAAAAATAAGTAGAAAACTCCACAGAGGAAGTAGACACATAGACAAAAACACCCTACAGAGGCATTTCATTGTCCCCTTATACATAATTCTGAGAGATTTAGTAAATGCTAAGAAAATGTATCCTGGATTCTTTAAGTGAAGGCTCAAGTTCTATCACAAGCCATACAGACTTCTTAGCCCCATAGGAAAGATTTCTTAAGGCACACATCTGAGAAGCTACTTAAGACAAAAAGCAATGAGAGTGATAAAACCGATGTCTAGAATCACATCTGTTAAAATCCCTTGCCAGAGATGATGCTGATCATATTTGATGCAATAAATTACTGCCTAACTCTCTCCCTGGAGGTCAGAGAGAAATAAATCTTTATTTTGTCCTTCTCTTATATCTTACATTTTTAGAAACATATGATGAAATGCATGAGGTAATAATGCAACTCCTTTTGACTCTTCTGTAGACAAGTTAACATCAGTGTAGTACTTGAGGGAGAAAAAAAGATACAGAAAAATATTAGACGTGTTAGTTATTTGTCAAACTAATTTAATGTACTATACATTTGCATAAAGCATTTTCTCTTAGTCATATTTCATATGCTGTATTGTATTTGTAATTTTAGATTAGAATATGTTTAATTCATTTTAATTTTAAAGGCATACTTGATTTTTATTCTCCAGCTGTCATCTCTTCCATTCATGAACTGATTTCAGCCTTTAGAACTGCTGATGCAGAAGTCTGAGTTAATAACTGAGTTAATTAACTGAGTTAATAAATAGTAAGCTATTCTCACACCATTTACTCGGACTATTTTGCTCTTGGTTTCCTTCACCACACACACAACAATGAATGTTTATGTGCATTATATCCCCTAGCCGTACCACAATATCTTTTCTAATAAGGTAATGACAAAAATTGACAGAGTTTTCCAATATGATTGTTTATATATATAGAATGCAGAAATGTGAAACTTCCAAGGAAAAGAGTACATGAACAGTGCCCAATTAATAATTCTCTGATACTGTTCTACACATTAAATTAAAACTTTTGCTCAAAGTAAATTTTTTTTATAGATTTAGATAATAGATTTCCTCCTCTTCCCTTTCAAAAATAAAGGCAATAAAGATTTAGATCTAAATACATAGTTTTCTGTTACTGCTCTTTATGAAATGAATGTCACCATTTTTGTCTAGTTGTCATTCTTACTGTAAGACTCAAGTTGTATAATTTTCCTTATTTAGAGCACAGTTCAGTTATATTTTTACTAACTGGGATGCTTGTCTTCTCAAAACACTAAAAGCCATGTCTTAATATTTCAAATGATTCTAAGCATCTTCTGAAGAGGAAGAAAAGTGCAACTTTTTATTTTGAATATTTGACCTGACCACCACCCTTTAGCTGTCTATATATATACATAAAAATCATCTTTAAATCTGGATCTTTCAGAAAAGGTTTTATTGGTTTTTTTGGGGTGTGGGGGTGGTGTTTAGTTTTGTTGGGTTGGCTTTTGGTTTGGCTTCCTTGTTGTTTTTTTACCTAAAGCTTAAAGCTTAATTACTCTATAAGATAAATTTCTGTATCATTTGAACTCTGGAACTATTACTCATCAGTTATGCTTAGGCAACATTAAAACTTTCTTTTGAATTTCTATTTATATGAATGCATGCAGGATAATGCTACCAAAAGATCAGTATAATACATAAAACTATGTAGGGTCTACACTAGTGACTTTCAAGGAGGAAAAAGCTAAGATAGCATTCCTCCAGATGGCCAGTCTTCCTTCTGTTCTAGCAGGCTTCCCCTTCATTACTAGAAACATCAGCAGTGCCCAGACTTTTGATGAGGTGAATGACCCATGTGCTTCCTGTAAAGCAGAGAATGTCAGGAAAATATGTTTAGCTCCTCCCCTGGGAATTTAATAGTGTAGAGACTATCATGAATTAGAAATAGAACAATAATAAATCCTGGTCTGATTTCTGACATTGCTCATATGTGCATTCAATAAAAATTAGAAAGAAAACACAAGTCTCCAGTTTAAAGTTGCAAGTAGATTTTCCAGGAAAAGTGCCCCAGACCACAGACTATAGGAGAACCTACAGCTTCCAATTAGATATTAGGATAAAATCTATATATGGCAGGAAGGTTGATAGAAGCCACACACACACTTCTAACCAGAACTCCAGTATCAGTTTAGCACACAGCTCGTGCTTGGTTCTCAGGTGCCTGTCAGCCTGGTAGTCCCAAGACAGACAACACCATAGACATTTCTTTCTTAGCTTTAATAAAGGAAGAACTGATCACTTTGGTTAGAATCCTTCAGGACTGAACTCCCTTTAAAATCTGAGATATTTCTTTTCATTAAGAAATGAAAGGATATCTAAATACTCTCTATTCTTTTGTATTGATAAGATCCAGTCTAAATTTTAAAGTGAACAGCAAACTTTTCCCAAGTATTTTAAAATACTATTATTCTCACTTTGTAGCTTCAGCAAATTATAGTCTAGCAGAACAAAATTAACATCCTCTATTTAGAAGTGTGAAAAGGAAATTAGTACCTGCAACAGCATTGTCTTTATCACACAGACTCCTATCTGAACTTCAACACTCACAACAAATTTCAAAAAAATATGCATATATACTCTTACTATTACTTTTTCCTTCTACTTCCTCAGGCTACCTGAACTACTCCTACTGTATTTATATCCCAGATTATGGTAATTGCTCTCACCTGCCAGAATACAATCTCTATTTATTAGCATCTCCATTTTGGATCAACCAGCAGATAAATGTTGTCTTCTCTATCCAAGACCTTTGTGCTTGTGACCCTTTCCCACTTACATGGGGAAAAGTAATTTTCAACAATTCAACAAATGTTTGGTTTGTAGAAATTTGAGATATTCATCATCCAGTGTTTTGCAGAAAAAAAAAGAGAGCTTTTGGTTCTTACTTTTGATTGCTATTTCCCAATAGACAATTTAAGTTGGAGCCTGACTAAGACAAGTAGACAAAGGAACATTTTTTACTTTTATTACAAAATATTGTATGTAGGCTTAATAGCTTTTGAGAAATTTCTGTCTTTATAAAATAGTTTCAAATTGTAATAGATAGGGCAGAACAGTTTTACTTGTATGTACAAATTCAATTAAATTGCTGTAATTATTGAAGATAATTTAATCTCTCTGCAAACCCATTTGGCATACCGAGAAGGGACAGGAAATGAATAGCATATGCACTTGCATATCCTTCCCTTCGAAATTCTTTGAAGCACCTCCACAAAGTATCTTTCTAACTTATTCCTTACATGTAATACATGCATGCTGTCAGCCAGCTCTGAAAAGAGTTTATGAGAGTATTTTGGAAAATGCAGAAACCAAAGTGTTGAAATTTGCATGGAAGTGTACTGGTTTCAACATACATCTGCTACCTCTATTGACAACTGTGTATTTTTCTGATAGCTGTGTATACGGGTTTACAGAGACTGATTCATGAGAAGGGCAATCCCTGCATCCCCAAGACTTCTAGGCTTCCTACACTAAAGTGAAAAAGAAAAACCCAGATTCCATGTATCTGATCTGATATTTTTAAATAACAACCTGGTATGGTATTTTTTTAAACACTGTATCTGATCTGGTATGTTTAAAAATGACTGTATCTTTAAAAATGACTGTATCTTTTAAAAAGAGTACAGAAACCATTAATTTTATAGTACCTTCAATTGTATATCTGTAGTGAGAAGCAATTAAACATATATCTCTTTCCTTTCTTTTTCATCTTTTTCAAGTAAACTCTAGCTATTATAAATGGAGAGCCTTCAACATATAACATGAGTGTAACCAAAAAAAGAAAGTCAGGTTTACACAAGGTCAACAGCAAAGGTAGAATCCTGAAGGGTTTAACAGTTGCTTGCTCAAAGTACTTTACATATCTCATCACTAGTAGTTTAGCTAATTCCTCAAAATATATAAAAACGTAACATTTTTTTAAATTGCCAATACAGTAAAGAAAAGTTAAAGAGATGGCACAGCAGTTATTGTTTGTGAGAACCAGAATGAGCTTTTCTTAAAGCCATAGCACACACTGTCTTCCAGAAACCAGATATCCCTGTCATGGTTTAACCCGTTAGCAACTAAGCACCATGCAGATGCTTGCTCCCTCAGGACAATACAAATTATTTATAATGCAATTGCTCACCACCCAATCAATAAGCCACCCCAAGCATCCAACTCCCCCAGTTTATATACAGAACATGATGTTCTATTGTATGGAATAATCCTTTGGCTAGTTTGGGATAGCTTCACTCCCAGCTTATTGTATACCTGCTTGCTGGCACAGAATTAAAAATTGAAAAACTCTTAACATAAGTGCTACATAGCAACAACATCACTGTGTTATCAACATCATTCTCACACTAAATCTGAAACACAACACTGTACCAGATACTCCATCCCAATTGAAACCAGGACAATCATATAAATAAATATCTTAAATCCACCCATGGACTCTCACACAAACCCACTGAAACAGAGATAGACCTAAGTCTGCTGCATGTAGCTTAGGATTTTATAAAGCTCTTGCAAGTTCCATGTTGATCACAGGCCACTCAAGGGTTTATTTGAATTTTCTAACATATTCATAATAAATAACAAAGAATATACTTTCCCACAACAAGTACTTTTCAATATCAAGATTTTTAAAGAAAGGACTAAAATTTAGAATAAGTTTACCTGTTTCTCCAATCTTTTCCTATTGGTCAGAGTAATTAATTGCAACTCGAGTAACCTTTGGGAGACATAGGGTTTCCTACTCTGCAGCTTTCAATGTGTGCATTATTTTAAACTTATTGTTCTCCTCTCTTCCAAATGTTTTAAACACTTGGATAGTTACCCAGAAAGGAGGATTATTGCTTCCTCTTCTCTTGGTTGATTCATCATATAATAATTCTGTCACTCAGACAGATGAAGTTACATATTTAACAACTATCTTCCCTTGTAGAATGTATGTCAAACAAAAAGGTTCACAGAAAGATACGTATTTCTATAAACCTATTAACCTAGTGCAGATTTATGTTACTTTATCATGATAAGTAGAGGAAGCAGACACATGGGCAAGCCTGCTTGGTGAAAAGCTCCTATTGGAATTTACAACTCAATTCAATACTAACATAATATAATTTCTTTGAGAAAATAATTATGCAAATAATATATATAATTATGTAGCAGGATAATGTCATTATTTTCTATCTTTGGATGGTAGTTTTCATAAATAATGGTCTGCACTAAAAGGAATAATTGTTTGAACTTTGGCATTGTTTTTCATGTACTACGTTACATTACATTATCCCAGAGGCTTTTAACAAATGACTGCATTTGTTTTATTTCATCTACTTCAATAAGAACTGACCTATTAATCAATGTAAAGGGTGTAAGGAAGAGTAGAATTCGGTTCCAGAAAACAGATCAGCTTCTAGGAGCACAAAGATTGCTTTGCTTTTTTTTTCTTTCTCATTTCCTGTTGCCATAGACATCCAAATTTTCAGTAATAAAATTGTAACATAAATAGAAAAGATCCTTTGGGAAAAAAAAGTGACTTAGTGTTGTCTATTTGTCAAAGAACTTTGAAGTCTGATTGTGGAGAGAAACCAAGTGCCATTCCAAAACTGGGGAATTGCACTATTTGGATTTAGTGATCTTGTTCACAGACATCACTGCATCTTTCTCTGGCAAGATGGATATTGATCACATTTGACTTAAGGCATCTTCAGTGTGGATGTTTACATATGAATGAGTCATTATAGGCTATTATTACAGATACTAGAGATCGACACTTTTAGGGACTCTTCACCTGACCAGTTTTAGATATCTGCTAAATACATGAAATATACATGTACAGTGGAAAGGATTTGTCTTAGCAACCCTGGGAAATGCTGGATTAAGACAGGAAAAGGAAGTGAGCTAGCCATGGAGAGCCATGTCACCTCTCATAGGATGGAGGCTCTAGCACAGTCAATCACAGTACTGAGTATCCAAAAAGAAGTGAAACACTTTCCAGCAACAAATGTTATATTCCCAACAACATTTAGATGGGTTTTGATCTGAAATTTAGGTTTTATGTGATTCAATAAAGGAATTTATGAGCATATTAAGAGCCTATATTAACACACTGAAAGCTTTCAGGCCAAATAATGGCTAAATACATCTCTAGGTAGGCAACAAACTTCAGTGTTTAATTTAGATACAACTTAGACAAAATAGACTTCCAAAAATGTGAAATCACTGGAAAGATAATGTTCAAAACATAGTTAAATAGTGTACACAACATAATTACTAAGTTCTCTTGTTAAGGGTTGTGTCCCTGGTAGAGAGGGGATTACACAAGAGCTGTTCCAAACTTGCATATATCATATTATGGTGAAAAAGGGCAATGCTGCTGTGGGTTGCTTAAACTGGATTGGTATTAGTGTGATACATGGCATAATCCTTTTCTTCTAGTTAGCAAGGAAAGGCCTCACCTTATGTCTCAATAAACAAAGCTGCCATTCATGCAAAAGGACAGGGAATAACAGAATCATCAGAGAATTATTTCAAGTCAAGCAAACATAGTGAGAAAAATTTGAAGGAACTCTGTTCTTGTAGTTACTCACTAGACAGCTGAGGAAATATGTCTTTACATATATGGAGGGATAGAAAGGCTAGATATATTATGTTCCATGTTTATACATGTGGTACTGCAAAAGGAAGGACTTCTCCATAAACAGGAGGACAAATCAAAAATTTATGTATTAAACTGCTAAAAGGAAGATAAGGTTAAACTTCCTAGGGACTTCATACTGTCTACATACATTGTTTTTTTTGTGAGAGAAGATAAACGCACATGACATTCACAGTTCTCACATGCAGTGAAGATATTTCTTGCATGACATCCTTTGCTTAACATCTATCTAACTAGGAGAGCTGCCAAAATCTGGCACAGTCATCCTATCCTTTCTTTCATTTTTCCAATCTTCTGGAAGTTTTCTGTAATTTCTTAGAAATAACTAATGACAGCTCTGAGACTTGATTCAGTCCCTCCCCACACTAGCCTAAAATGAACTCATCTGGATTAGTATTTGAAAACACACTAGGTTTTTTTTTCTCTTTTCCTGCTCTACCATGGATTTACATAAATTTAAAGATATAATGAAAGAGTGACCAGCTTCAATCAGAGAAAATTTATTTCAATTACTTCAATCAGCTTTAATCATCTATTTTGCTATTTGTAAAGCCAGTTTTGTGTGTGGAAACTATGCAATAATCCCAAATCTGGGATGAAAAGACCACACATTGCTGCTCACTTTGTAGTGGCATAGCTCTAAAAATAAATAAATCCAGGAAATAAATCAGAAAAAAAGATTCTACCCAATTTTTCATGGTGCTGAAACATTGAATATCTGAAAGTTCTGCCTGGTTTTGGTTCATTTATAGATCTAGAAAACCACAGATATTTAGAAAGATAATTATAATGCAGTTCTTTGAAAAAATGGGGCATAATTATTCTGGACGTCATTTTTTTATAAAGTAGATGATATCTCACACTAGAATGTAAAGGACACTAAAGAAAAGACTGAAAAATAAATTAACAAAGAAGGTACATATAATCTAGAAACAGTTATGGTGACATTTTTAAAACTTGCATTTTAGGAGCTGGATGAGGAAAGAAAAAAGAAAATCCTGTTCATTTAAATTGGTAAGGAAAGTACAAAACTAAAAGTTTCAGTGCGCCACTGGGAATTCTTCCATACATCTACAGCATGCATTGTAAGAGATCTATAAGGAAATAAGTGGTATAATCACTGCAGGAGAGGAAATTCATAGAAATGTGCACAAGGGAAAAAAATCACCTCTTTTAAAATAGTGCTAATTATTTTCATGCTGTTTTCTCCTTTGCTACTTTCAACGTATGTTGTACCTCCCTATACGAAATAAAATTAATACCAGTTGCATTACTTCAGCTAGTGTTCCCATTCTGTATTTTACTTGCACAAAAGAATTTGCATTACACATGTTTTAATCTGTATTGATTACAAGAAAACCCCAGCAAATACTCAGAACAGGCTTTAGCTCCAAGATTGATTTATGGTATTTTTAACAGAAGTTTTGGCAAGAAACACCCACTCACGTCATTTTTGAATGTGAACCAAGAAAATCTCACCAGTACTTTTAGATTTTTATCTGGTTCTAGTCACTGGGATAACTATGCTGATCTCTGCAACCAATTTAATTTTTTAGTATAAATCTAATGGAACTAAATAAATGGGAATTTTGAGTGACTTGCTCTGTACTTTTATCATCACTTACTATTTAAATGGTTAATGAAAAGGCAATTTTTCAAGGAGAAACTCAGTTTTGTAAATGACTTCATTATACTTTCATTTTTTCTCACATACCAGAAATAAGACTTCTCTGCAAGTAGTCTGTTAATCACCTAAAACTAAACATTAATCCTGTTAGCCTACTTCCAGTGTTTGAAGCTTGTTAAGTTATGTTAATGTCATAGCAATAAAAAAAAAAAAAAAGAAAAAATCGTTTTGCACTTTCACAGATGTTTTATTCTTCAGAGAGCTACTCGTTGCTCTCAGAAAATACAATATAATTGCAAAACAGAAGACTGCTTTCATTTGTGTGTTTCCAGTGCAGCTAAGCTTTCCCTGTTCCCTCTTTTTTTTCCTTTCAACTTTCAATAGGCTACCTTCCAAGAATCTGCTCAGAAGTACCAATCAAAATCAAGATCACTCCTGAAACTGAAACACAAAGAACAGTCCCTAACATAAACCTATATTTTAACTCCAACTCATCTTTAGCAACCCAGGCTAATGCAAATAAATGTAATCTGTTTATACATGCCGAACTGTGTCAGTAGCATGTATTATTCTTTCAGTACAACTGTCAGGAATGTGAACAGTTTTTAATGTTGCTTTAAGTTTACAAAGTTATTTAATAATTTCTATTCATGAGTATTCAAATAGGACAGGCCATATGGGACAGAGAACTTGGGTGATAGTTAATTGTGAAATTCAAATTTGTTCTTCAGCTTTTTAAAATTCCTTCTCCCTGAGCATTATTAATGAACTTCAGCATTTACTTAGAATTTGTTCTTATTTTTCTAAATAACCAGACTAGCCATAATTCATTTGGAAGCAAGATGGAGAGCCTTTCTCTGTGTCTTGTACTAGCATATGCCACAGAAAGCAATAATGTATTCCAGAAATAACTTCATGATTTCCATAGCAATGAAGATTTGGAGTGTTCAGAGCAGACTCCATCAAGATCTGTGGAGATTTTTTTCTTTCATAAATATTTTAGCATATCTTGTTTTATTCTCAAACATAGAAAATTAAAATCCTTAATCATTTGCTTGAACATTGCATTACAAATGGCATCAATGTAAATTGTACAATCTATTGCCTCGGCCCTTTTTCAAAACCTTAGAGCATATAAATTGATTAGACAGGTCACTAATGTCTGATGTTGTTGGTAGTATTGTTATTACAATTATTGTTCACTTCTGTCTATAGAAGTCAGAATGGCATAAAAGTGATATTAAAGACAAATTATGTATTTTCTTAGGCTAGTAAATAGAAAAAAAAAGCCAAAGCTATTGTTAGTCTGTATTTGACATAAATCTTGTGCTGAAATCTATTCCCTTCAGATAAATAAATTCTGTTTTGTTCTTTTTTTCTGATTATATATAGTGCAAATGTGGATTAAATGGACTTTTGGGGTGTGTCCTTCAAGCCCACTAATTGAGCTTCTGTCTTTCCCACAGCAGAACTCTCTTCAAGGCATTGGTTTAGTCATCTAATAATACTGTTATATGGACCAAAAACTATCATGTGCCCATGATAGATTGCCATTGTAGATGAATTAATAATTACGTACTTAGTATAACAGAATCATAGAACAATTTGAGTTGTAATGGACCTTTAAATGCCATCTAGTCCATCCCTGAGATCCCTGGCATCAGCAGGGACTTTAGACTGCTCAAAGTCCCACCCAGCCTGACTTTGGACACTTGCAGTTATGGGGAATCCACAACTTCTCTGATGTCTCCACCTTCATCCTAAATAATTTCTTCCTCATATCAAATCAAAATCTACCTTCTTTCAGTTTAAAATTGTTGCCCTTTGTCCTGTCATTACAGGCCCTGGTAAAAAGTCTTTCTCCATCTTTCTTATAAGCCCATTTAATATACTGGAACTCTACAATAAGGTGTTCATATGGTCTTGTCTTCTCCAGGCTAACCAACCCCAAGCTCTCTCAGCCTTTCTTCACAGAAGAGATACTCCAGTCCTCTGAACATTTTTGTGTCTCTCCTCTGAACCCACTCCAACAGGTCCATATCTTTATTGTACTGGGGACCCCAGAACTAGACGCAGAGCTCCAGGTGAGGTGTCATGAGAGCAGAGAAGAGGGGAAGAATCACTTCCCCTGACATACTGGCTATGCTTCTTTTTATGCAGCCCCTGATATGGTTGCCTTTCTGGGCTGCAAGCCTTTATTGCTGGCTCTTGTCCAATTTTACACCCACCAGTAACCTCAAGTCCTTCTCAGATACTTCATTTTACCTACATGCAGTAACCACAAAGATGGGCAATGAAATAGAGTTGATTAATGAAAGGTTTTCCAATGCAAGATGGATTAATGATGTGAAATTTGTGCCTATTTGAAAATAACAAAGTATGAGGAATATGCACAGGAGACATATTTTGAAGTTTCAGGAAGGAAAATCATTATTCATGAAAATCAGAGTACTTCTCTGGATGGTACAGCTTAGGGTTTGACCATATAGCCACACACTGGTAACTTTGGAAATCTGTTTTTATCTAGAATGTAAAGAAATGAACTACAGATTTCATTATATTTTCTGTTTGCTTTGAAAAAGACTGTAGCACTCAATGCTAGCCAAGAGTGGTCTTGATATTCTGTAGATTCAAACAGTGGTGGTGTGTCACTAGAGAAAGACATCTGGCACAGCTTGTGGAAAGCCTTTTTTGGGAAAAAAAAAAAAAAAAAAGTCTGTGTAATCCATGAGAAAGCTAATCTAACTGTGTGCACTTATTTTTTGTTTCTTAGCCAGCTTTCCTATTTCTCTTCTTATGCTTCTGACAAGATCTTGTAAAATTCAAGCAGCCTATGGAAAATTTTACATGAGTCTTACTAACAGTCATTCCTTCCAAAGCTCCATAAATCCACAGAAATTGTTTTGAACCTTAAAACAACAAATCCTTCTTAATTATTTTTAATTTACAAACTTTAGTAACCTCTTGGAATAAAAGTTCCATATATAATTACTAAGGTTTTGGTTCTAATTGGAACTAGTTTTAGATTATGTGTTTCCACATCGTCTTATATTTTGAAAACCATATGCCTACAATCGTGTGCATGGAGAACTTAGATTTTGAGTTAGCTTCCAAGGAGCAGTAGCTGCAGTATAGAAGCACATTGCTGATGGGTTCAAAATATGAACTACAACGGAAAATCTAGTAGTTTTACCCTTATTAAATGTTCCTTGCTGAAATATCTGTGATGAGCAGAGGAATGATAGAAAAGTAGCACTAAGTAATGTTACTGCATCATTTGTAACAACGCATCTAGATGTTAACTAATTTAATTTTTTTAAAGGCTACTAAAGCATCCTCAGACCTTATATTTTCAATAGTACTTTGATAAAAACTACCACTGTGTAAAAAGTTCTTAGTACAATAAAAGAACCATCCTATATATATTCATGTGAAATTATTCTGAACTCCTTTTCATTATTAGTTGTTTGGGGTTTTGGTGTTTTGTTTTGTTTTGTTTTTGGTTTTTTTGTGTTTTTTTCTCATCTATTCATTTCCCCTTTTTATTTTCTTTTTCTCCTGCATGATAATTTACATTAGGATACAACTGGAATAAATGTCGAATTTCCAATAGAGTTGACACATTTCAGAGAGATAGCTCCATCTGGTGTCACAGTAAGACACCATTTTGAAACTGTATCTTCTTGCATAAAGTAGAACTAAGCAATTCTCACAGCTGAAATAAGTATGACTTAAAGTATTATCTGCTGTTGGAAGAGCAAAACTGTGTAAAAACAGCTGAATGTGATATCTGAAATACTGTACAAAACAACAACTGTATATACCATATTTTTTTCATATTCTCAAAGGAGCTGAGTTTACATCATAGTATGCTTTGTCTGCAATTAATTATAGATTTCTCTGACTCCAGATGCTCTTACTGTTTCATGGAATAATCTACTGGAGCAAAACATTCATCATCAGTTCTCTAAACCATCACATCCTATTTAGTTTAAGAATGCTTTAGGACTCTGAATATGCGTTGTGCAAAGAAATTTCTCTAATGTGTCCAACAAGGATTCTGCTCAGTAGTAACACAGTCTGGAAAAGAAAACAGGCTTAGGAAACCTGGGTAGTGGAATTTTAATGTAATTAAGCAATGGCAATTCAAACATTATTGTTTTCAAGCTGTCATTGTTTTTGAAGTGCTAACATATAAATTAACTAATGGTAGAATAATTTTCTTCCTTCACCTACTTATAAATTAAATAACAGTAGAATAATTTGTTTGCCACACCCTAGATTTTGCTAGGTCATCTGATAGTGTATCAAAACCTTTTATTAGTATAATTATTTATATTTGCCTAGACATAAAAGCATTTATATGAAAAGCAAACCACCCAAAGAGGAACAAAGAGAAAATCTGCAATACAAATACATTCTATATTAGACTTGAGATCTTCAGTGAAGTATGCAAGGAAGCTGCAACAAAACTTGTTTTGAAAATATGTTTTGAAAACATATTCACTAATTGTTTGGGAGAAAAGCTAACCAGAACTTAAATTAAGTTTCTAAACAATGTTAAACTAAAGAGAATGTGGAGCAGTGCTTGGAACAGGAAACAAATGAAAAAGGAACATGGGAAAAACAGCAATAAGAAAGCACAAGAAATGGGACCAAGAGTAACAAAATGAGATTCAAAATGTCAAGCAAATATATGTAGGAGTATAATCTTAAAATAACTAACAAACAAAATTACTGACAAGCTTAGTGATGGCACTAAGTAGATCAGTTACAGACAGGTTTGGAATAAAGAACAGAGAAGTCCTGTGTTAGGTCTCAGCCACAAACTATCAAGGCAAGTATGAGAAATGGACATATTTTCTTCCACAAAGCTGTGATGAGCTTGAATGTCACACTCAGTTTAGCGTATTTAAGCTTTGATGCTCCTCAGCAAGGGCAACATCAGATTTTCTATGATATCAAAGGTCATTGAATAAAACATAAAATGCTAGCATTGAAAACTAACGGTTGTCTCTAATTTCTTAGATTTCAGTCTTTAAGATCAAAACCTCTTTCTACAGTTTGGAAAGAGTGCCATAACCAGAAATTTTAATTTTCTTTGAAATCAGACTTTATTTGTAAACCATTTGTTCCACTAATGTTTTATGTTACATTTATTAAAGTGTTTATAGGTAAGGAATTGTATAACCCAAAGTATTAGTTCTCATGGTACTTCCCTTGAAAATTTTCATTTAAAATTTATTAGTGGCATATTATGGTAGAAAGGAGAAATAACTAGCAAATCTTTCAAGAAAAGAAAAACACCATAGAACTTAAACGTGTCAAAATTTAGTTTCTTAAATGGATAAAGCTGTTGGTATCTATATAAAGTATACAATCCTGGTGGATTTTCACAAACACCCAGGCATGTATCCATTGGAATAAAAAAAAAAAAAAGCAGACTCTAGGTTATTTTCCATCAACCAACAGGTTTATGTACTTAAATACTAAATTTGTACTGCCATATCACAGCAGCATCTTCATTATATTACCTTTGTTCCCAGTTTTTCCATTATATTTTAATAAAATTATAAAATTACATACATGTCAATTAACACGGAATATATTTTTCTAATTTTTAAAGACTTTCACACAGTACAGTTGAAAAAAAGTGAAGGGTAAGTGATCTTAAAATCTTCAGGGTCTTTTCCAACCTAAATAATTCTATGACTCTATGTCTTAGTTTTTAATTAGGTAAACAAATGTAGTTATATATATTTATAGATTTGGACATTTTACTGGCATATAGACAAGAGATGCTTGAACAAAATGTAACAAAATCTTGTTCACCTAGAGGAAGAAAGCTATTATTTCAAAACCCGCACTTAAAGAGTTCTAAAGGAAAGACCACTGAAAGGCAGTAATTGTACAGAAAACAGATATTAGCCAATCGGGAACCTTAAATCATGTATATTGATTCCTGATTTTGTAACAGTAGAATTTCAGCCAAAGTCACTGTATAGTGTTATTCCAGAGAATCACATGGTTTTAAGTCAATGATGGTAGAAACCATCTCTTCCTTTCCTAGCATGTTCAGTGGTTCTCGCATTCATGATAAATATTAATAGACATATATATATTTCTGAATTTAATTTCTCTACTTTTAGGTTCCAGACAATGAAACTGTGAAGTCTAAATTATTATATTTTTCTAATTTTCTTCTGACAACCACAGTATGCAATGCAATAAGGTCACCTCTTTGTCTTTTATGAAACAAATATATTCAAATATATTGACTGATATAATCAGTCCCTTATCTCAGCAAGATTGGGTTTTCTTTTTTTTTTCAGTTTTACTGTACTATCAAATCACTTTAATGTATCTTAGTCCTCTTTTCTCATTTTTCAATGTTTGGTTACAAATGTAAGAACATGTTTTCTCATGGTGGCAAAACTGAATTGAAAATAAACAAAATATTGAAATAGCACTGGAGTCAATGAACATTATGAAAATGCAACTGTGTGCTAATGTGTTTGGGAAAGGAATCTTTCCTTTGCATCAGACTCCTTAGGGATGGCTCTGAAAACATCTGTTGTTTCTTTCTCTTCTGGAAAAATTTACAGTAATTTATAATATGGTTGTGTAGTCTCTAAGCCAAAATCTATTTCTCCTTGTTTGGGTCAAGAGCTGGTTCTAAAGATTTCTGTAGAATGTTCAGAATAGCCCTCTGCTTGTCTACCTAAAAACTACTTACAGATGACTAAGACTAAGTGCTAGGAAGTGAAAAAAATAAAGAAAAGAAAACAAACCAAAACCCTAAAAAGGTAATTTCAGACCTGACAGATTCTATTCTATTCTATTCTATTCTATTCTATTCTATTCTATTCTATTCTATTCTATTCTATTAGAAATCAAAGTAGAAGATATTTGTTCATTTAAGCAAGAGCATAACATCAGATATATTGACATTAGTGCATCCTAAGAAAATGAGGACACAAAATCAGGTTGTCAGTGCAGACCACAGGTAGAAATGTAATGGATGGGTGATAAATGCAGATGGTATACAACTGAAAGAATAAATGTGAAATTTGGATTACAAATCTTATGGAATAAGTGATTTTTAGTAGATGAAGTATTCAGATTAGAAATAAAAAAGTTCTTTGACAGACTTCCAACATGTCAAACTATAGATTATACATTAAACACTGAAAAGTTTAAGTTTTCAGAAAACTATTACAAAGGAAAAAGATGCCTATCTGGAGTCCAAGTCAGGTCAAGGCTATTATTAATAGATATGGAATGGTCACCTGGTCATTGCCTAAAACTTCAAAGACACAGGAATATCAAAGATGTTTTGAGATATCCATTCTTTTGAGTCTCAGAGAGTTTATGCTTTGAGGATGGGGATCTTGGGTAAGCTGTGCTGGTTTTACTTTTTCACCTCTAATTTTCACAAACAAGCTAGTCAGTGTGGGAAAAAGTTGATGGTATACAGTACACATTATGTGTTGCAGTAGCCACAAAAATATTTCCTATTTTATGCAAGTAGAGTGATATATGTAGGGAAAATTTCTTGCTTACATATTCTTTCATTCACAGCTGAACACTTTCAGACAACGTAATTTGGAAAAGTTATAACTTTTTCTATATTTGTGTAATGTTTACTAATGTGGACTTTTAATCTTGATTTCATCATTTGAAAAACAGGTCTAGAGTCGTGTAAACTGATTTTTCATTTAAGTGATTTCTTTTCAGCAATTGACCCAAATTTTTTCTCCTTAACATAAAAATTTTTTGTTTGTTTGTTTCTTTGTTCTTTGGGTTTTTTTTAACAATATATAAGAAGTGAAAGGGAAATGGAGGAAGAAAGAGGAGGAAAGAAAGAAGACAAAACTGTTGAATACACATTACTTCTACTGCTTGATGGAATTTTGAACAGTATCTTCATATGACACTGACCTGTTTCCTAGACATTGACTATAGAAATAGAACAATC
>JANIJG010013655.1:26071-37083 GCA_024611175.1 Megaceryle torquata
CTTGAATAATCACAAAAGGGAAAAATTTAAGAGAAGTTGCACAACTGACTGATTTCCACACTATTTATCTGACATTTTCTAGAATAAGAACTAAAGCTGAGTTTTTTGACATCAGCCCAAAAATGCTCCCAGTCCATAACAAATCCAGAGATTTCTCAGGTTTGGGTGTTTTTTCTGGA
Organism: Megaceryle torquata; assembly: GCA_024611175.1. NCBI lineage: Eukaryota > Metazoa > Chordata > Aves > Coraciiformes > Cerylidae > Megaceryle > Megaceryle torquata. The sequence continues at coordinate 26,251 of JANIJG010013655.1, forward strand.
TGTTTTTGTTTGTTTGTTTGTTTGTGTGTGTTTAAGTCTATTTTTCTGACTAGATAAATTCTGTCAGAAGCCAAATTCAATATCTACTCCATTTCTTTCAGATTTTCATAGCATCAGGAAAAAGAGCATTTTCTTTCAAACAAAGGCACATAAACTATAAATACTTTCATGAGAAAAAAGGGTGATATGAAGTTCTCAATATTTGAGATTTCAACAAAAGGCATCCCTTTGACTACTGTTTGACTACTTTGACTACTATTGAACATCTACTACCCTTTCACAACTGGGAAATCAGAGTTTACTGTAAATGAGATATTAGCTCCTGGTAGATAAGCACTGGTTTGTCAGGAGTCATAATAGGTACTGAGAAAGGTTACTTCAGATGCTGTGACTGCTGCCCCCATAATCATCTGGAAAGTTGCAAGACTGACAAATCTTGAGTTCTTTTATTTTCTGTTGATACTTTTAATAACTCAAGCTGTGGGGAAGCTTTCTTAGTGACAAACTCCCGAAACTCCAATAGACTTCAGAGACTCTTAGGGAAACAAAGATCTTGATTATATAAAGGGTTGTATTTAGGATATGTGATTTTCATTATGATAATTTTTCTTATCAGCTAGAGATAATGCTGTGCTGGTAAATAAAGTACAACATATATTGCTTAAATCCAGTGCTTTGAGCAGTTGAAACGTTAATCTTCAGTGCACCCCTAGGAAAGACTGTTTTTCAGCCATGGCTTAGATATGAAGCAGTGGACAGTAAAGGCCAAGACACATATTGGGATGAATGAACAGAAGAATGGTCACTAAATCAAAAGATGGGATTTTCCTGCCTCTACTCAGAACTCACTATAATATGTCTAGGTACTGTGTCCAGTCTGGGGCCTCCCACGATGAGAAAAACATCAATAAGCCACAATAAACTCAGTAGAGTGCCACCAACATGGTCACAGCTGGAGTACTCATCCTGTGTGGAGTCAGAGAGCCACACTCTTCTCAGAAGGACATGGCAGGAGGGTGCAGGACAGGTGAGGCTGGGACTAGCCATAAGGAAATAATTCCCTTGGTGTACTGGTGAGAGTGGTACAGCCTGCCCTCAGGCTATGGACACTCGCCGGCTCCCTGAGCAGCCTGATCTGACACTATGGCTGATCCTTGCTGGACCTTGCACCAGGCACCTCCCAGCCTGCTGACAGGTTATCCCATAACCCTGACAGTGGCAGCCATCTGGGTGTGCAGGTGAGAGGCAGAGGCAACGGGGCACAGAGGCTGCATCAGGGAGAGGCAGCAACCAGAGCTGCTTCACAGACTTCAGAGGTTTTAAAAACAAGAGCCCAAAAGCGGATTCGCTGGCAAGTCTAGCAAGTAGCCAACATGATATGCTTAGCTCAACACTGACATAATAGTCAAAATGTACATTTCAGCTTTCTCTCTTGTTAAAATATACAAAAACCATTTAATCTACACTTTCCTTCTACAGTGCACTATGCTTGCCACACTTGATTGTGCTATTTTAGCTTATAGTCTGCTCTTATACACAGGTTTTGAAGAATTTTTGACAAGCAGAAGAGAAAAATCCTATCTTTAGAGGAACTCAACTTTTCAGAGTACCCCACAGTCTGCAGTTTATGACATGAACCATAGAAACTGATAAACCTACTTGTTTTAAACATCAGCAACTAGTCAAACAGGTTAATACTGAAAATAAAATACCCATATGGAAACCATGTCTTGGTGACCCACTGTGGCAAAGGCTGTAACAGACCAGGAGCACAGATGAATAATTTTGTTCCATAATAATTTCAGTTCTTTATACAACAGGGGGGAGGAAAAAAGAGCCATTCATTTTCATAAGCGTTTACAATTTGAATGCTTTACCCAAATCCTTTTTTTTTTTTTTTCATTTATTTGTAATCTCCATTTCCATATGCAGTAAATCTCATCATATACTAGCCATTCTAATCTACCTTACCTGATCCTATTAAGTTTGTCATTTGTCCCCTTTGAAAAACAGCTAAAATTGGACACGGTGTTCCAAATGAATAATTTCTAACATATCACTTTCACATTTTTTTAGTTTCAAACCTTCTCTTAACACATGTAAGAATCCCACTTGCATTGTCAATTCCTGTTGCTAGGTGTAGCTAATGCTCAGATCAAGCTGCGATGTGTTCACTGCAGGAAACAGTAACCCTGCAAGTATTGCAATTATATTATCAGTATTATCACAGAGAATGATGCACACATATGAGTGAATGTCATTGAAGAAACACCTTGTTGAACACATTTAACACATAACATTAGGTCCAGTTAATAAGAGACTGGGTTTGGTAATCTAAATACAGGATTTTCATTATTGTTCACAGACTATGTGTTCCATTTACAAACTCACAGAATCATAGAATGGTTTGGGTCAGAAGGGACCTTAAAGATTATATAGTTCCAATCCCCCTGACAGATGCAAGGACACCTTCCACTAGACCAGGTTGCTCAGAGCACCATCAAACCTGGCTTTGACCAATTCCAGGGAGAGGGCATTCACAACACCTCTGGGAAACTTGTTCCAGTGTCTCACCACCCTATACAGGCCACACAGACAGCCATCAGGAACTGGGACATGACACTCTAGGACTGGCTGCAAGAAAACCTTTTCCCAAGGGACAAGCAAATAGTGGCACAGGTTGCCTGGGGGCTATGCATTCTCATGGAGACTTAGGCCCTGACCCGATTAAGCACTGAGCAGTCTGGTCTGACCCAGTGGTTGACCCTGCTGTGTGCAGCTCCTTGCACCAGGCACCTCCCAAGCTCCTTCCCCAGTAGAGTTGTCCTATATTTGTGATTCCTATTTCAGAGGGAGAAGGCTCCCTGACATCTTGTCATTTCTTGAGGTATGTGAGGAACAATCACACCAATGGCTTCCCTTACTAATAATGGATTTCCACTGAATACTATGATGCCCAGCCTGTTTTTATTTTACCCATTTAATAAAAACATCACTGTGGAACTGAGTACCACGCCAGTTTACAAAATAGTATGCCACCTCTGAAAGCATGATGTTATAATTTTAAATTTAAATAAATAAATAAATAAATTCAGGTGCATTTTATGATTACTTGAAGACATTTGTCTAAGCAGAAGATTTCTCCTATGGTACTCAGCTGTGGTTTGTGACTAATTATGAGTTTCCACAGCCTCAGAAATCTCTACACTGCACTTCCCTTTGCAATACAACAATGTGCTAATGTAAAGAACTCACTGTACGCCATTGTTTCCCACAGATCAACTCTATTATGTACACTTCAGATTACATCTATTGTATCAAAACACACTAAAAAATTAAACAAAAAAAACCAAAAAAAACCCCAAACCAAAACAAACAAACAAACAAATCATCTTACAATGTTATTGGCTTGGCCTTGAAATAATATATAAAAAGGCTTTGTAGAGCTATATAAAAGGAAAAAATAACACAAATTTAAAGGGGATTCTGCTAAAAAAAGACTGATCTATTTTCATCAAGTATTGCTCCAAAAATGTCTTCAGAAAGGCTGTTGGGTAGATAAAAGTCATCAAGTATTAAAAAGAACAGAATACGGCAGTTAGAAAGGAAACATACAAGTCATTTCAATTATGATTACCCTTTGTGTGATGTTAATTGGTTATCAAATAAACATCACTGTAACATTTTGCTTTCTTTATGTAAACACCAGCTTTCAAAGTGTATGCCTTTCTTCCTATATTTGCAGCAAACCTTCCACTTATAATACTAGCTTTCATCCTTCTTGAACTCAAGTTTGCTAAAGATCACAACTCCCTATTATCAAATATAAATAGAACTTATATTACATTTTGCAAAGCAGAAAAGTAAGAGAACTAACACCGGTGTGATGTTAATTCTCTTGAGCTTTAAATGCCTTATTTTATATCCAGATTAAGCACAGGCAGATTGACAGCAACATCCTGCCTTTCAACTAAACCAAAATCAGTATTTTTAAAATTCAGTCATTCTTGTTAACTATTTCTGTTTAGGTTTTTTGGTTGTTTGGTTTGGTTTGGTTTGGTTTGGTTTGTTTGGTTGGTTGGTTTTTGGTTTTTGGTTTTGGGGGTTTTTTTAAGTGCAAAGCAAGTGCCAGAGTAAGAACTTATTCACTCTTCTAAGACATCTACATAAACCTGCATAACAGAAATTCTGACTGATCCAAGAAGCCAAAGGTTTAAATTCATGCAATGCATTCTAATACAGTTATGCATTAGTATATTTTTATCTATTATAATGGGTTTATGTTACTATTTTGATGCTCACACCCTGTGTATACAGCCCATAAGGTGTATAAACATATTCTCTGTGTAGGTTTTAGGTGCTTAGGTAGTGCACAGTCCACTTAGATTTATGTCTCAGTATAATTATTAATAAATTATTTGCACAAGTTTCTTCTGACAAAACCAAGACAACTAACACGCTATAGAAATACAATTATACAATAATACAATTATACAATTTAGCGTCTTATTCATATGTGTGCAGATATAATTATGTAACATGATATAAAGATTTTTACCTGGATTTTATACAAATAAATCATTTATCAATCATTTTATAATCAGTGATTATTCAAACTATATTTCCATACACATTACACTGGAAATTCTGTTTACTGCAGCTGGTTTTATGATTATTTTTGCATAATAAGTGCAATCCATATTTTGTTGCATTTAGAGTAAATATGGAAAAATAGTTCCTGATAGAATTTAGGAGCTCTACTCACAGTAAATAAGCAATGTCTCCTCTGCAAGCTACAGCTGCAAATCTATCTGCTGTGCTACCTTGTGTAACTGCTGCACTAGCGTATGTGCCACCACTGCTGTCCCAGATACAAACAGATATATTTGCAAGTGGACAAGAACTTTTTTCTGCTAGAAGTCCACCTTTTAATACACATATTGAACACAAATCATTAAAGAGAATCACTCTAAGATGTAAAAAGATACCCAATACATTTCCTTAATAAATTGTGAAGGACATTTATTAATATTCATATAGATAGATACTTGTCTTGGAAAAGGTGTCACGAGAAAAGGTACATTTGAGTATCTATTTTAGGAATTATTTTATAAACAGCAATTGAAACAAAAGACTGGATAAAGCAGGTCATCTAAATCCTTACTGCATTTTTCAGACTAGCCTGTCATGACCCACTTTCTGTCCCTAAATCAATCTCATGCTCAAACTGTGGCATGGGTAATCTATTCAGTATCTGCCTCAGCATACCAAAAAGGTATGAAGGGAAACATCTGAGGAAAAACAAGTTGTCAAATGTGTATTTAAAATATGTGATGTAAGGGTTAAAGAAATCAGATTCTAAATAAGAAGTTCCATAAGCAAAACCAGTATCTACTGAAGAGAAAGAATAAGTGAAAAGGTTGCAAAATACCTGTTCATCTTTGTCTTCCAGCACAGCTAGGTGGAATAATGCTCACAATGTTGATCTTTACGAAATAACAAACTAACTCTCTGGAAAATGAATCAACAGGAAGGAAATACATTGTGGAAAATATGTCTAAAAACATAGTGCAGGTAGGTGTGAAATTGCATACATGGCAAATTTGTATTTATTGTTCTTCTGCCACAGTGAGCCTGGAGCAAGCATCATACAGCCATGCCTGAATTAGGGAGCACTACCACCAGATGCATCATTTTCTCAACTCCTACCAAACTCAGTGGGTTAAGTGCTTTCAGTCTCAGTCAACTTTTCTTTAGTGCAGTATCAAGAATGAAAGATATGGTTATCTTGTACCAAAGACTAAAACATTTTGCTTAAATCAGGGGTGTGAGAGATTTATCCCACAGAGCTGCTATATCTTGTTTGGAAAACTCCCAGAAGGCTCAGAAGCAAGACGAGACAGGCTAAGTGGTGCAGCATCACATAACACAAGCTTTGGCCTTGACTCAGTTTGACCTTGCTCCTGTGGCACCTGCATCACAGTTAACATGTCCTAAGAGACTCAGCTTTTCTGAGTGTCTAGTGCCACATGAGCCAACTTGAAATACAGGGAAGGTAAAAATAAAATACAAATATAAGTAAAAATTTTCCATGTGGTTTGACATGGAGCAAAACTTACTGCAGAAAAGCCTGGCTTATGTAGGAAGCTCTTCTCTCTATTTCTTTCATCCATTAATGGATTAAAATATCCTCATGGGTTAGGGCTGTGGAAACTGTGTCAAAAATCTAGAAATCTGCACATACTGGAATGTGCATCAAGTTTTCCAGTTACTTACTCATTTCCCTTCCCTTTTATTTTATTTTAAGAATAAAAGATATATATCACAGTATCACACAGTATCACAGGGTGTCAGGGGTTGGAAGGGACCTTGGAGATCTTTGAGTGCAACCCCCTTGCCAGAGCAGGATCACAGAATCCAGCACAGGTCACACAGGAACGCAGCCAGGCGGGTGTTGAACATCTCCAGAGAAGGAGACTCCACAACCTCCCTGGGGAGCCCGTTCCAGTGCTCTGTGACCCTGACAGTAAAGACATAAATCCATCGGAGAACAGGACTCTAAGGTCTGAGGTATTAAACCTCATCTTAAACATCAATAAAAAAGCCTGCATAAAAAGGATTTAAAAAACAACAAAATAACACTCATCATGGAGCAATTATATTTTGACAAATTTGAAAATATTATATGAAATCTAATTTTAGATTTGCAACAGAGTGGGTCTTTTCAATTCAAGAGGCATTCACATCTTCAAAAGCAGAAAGTTTTCCTTGTTTGCAAGCTTCTGACTGTCTTGCCACATATAACAAAAACAAAAAAAGAAAAAAACAAACCCAAACCCAAATGGGACTGAATACTTGACAAAAATGGCTGAATACTTAATCTTTTCAGACAAATAATCCAACAAAATGGGTTTGTTTACAGATTTTATCTTAAAATTGTAACATGCCAAACATAAAAACTAAGAAATAGTAGTGAAATCAATTCACAAATATATCTACTGAGTAAGACAGGTGGTAAGTATTGGAATCTATCTTCAAAGCTGGATCTGTATTATGGGTGTCCAAGAAACCCTGAACAGAAATAATTTAAAATATTTTTTAAATGGCATTTTGGGTTGCCCATTTTATTATCAAACCACTAAACTGAAACCACACTATCTTTCCAGAAGAATTAAATAGTATTTTACTTATTTCTAGATCTATTAAAAAAGGGAAAAAAATATAAAATTTATGTCTATATCCATGTAAAAGCTAGGAGACAAAAGCACTGGCTGAAGAAGTAAAGCAGAGCACAAAATAAGTAAACTTCAACAGTGAATGCTACTTATGGTTGCCTTCTACTAAGGATATGCAGGTTATGGAAAACTCAAAGTCTTGTCACTAAAAATATCTTCCAATAACCTGAAGTTTGAATATTAAACTCCTCCCTCCAGACTTCCCATCTTGAAATAGAGAAAAATGGAAGGGTAAATATTGCATTGTTTACAATGGGTGGTGCAGAATGAACGACAATGTTACCACAGACAAGTCTCGGGTTTTCCCACAAAAAACTTTCCATTAAAGACTTTATGGGATCCTCTAGAATGTTCAGTGCTATAAAATAGTAAAATAATTTCCTGTTTTCTCCTAGGGCATCTTACTTTTCCCTCCCTCTTAAAAATTCACTATAACTTTTCCCACCTATACGTGTACTAACTTTTCCTTGTTTAACACAGCTGTAGGTTTGCTATATTTCAAATTAGCTTGTTGCTAGATCCAAACAAAATCTGAAAACGTCTGGAAATGATCCCTATTATCATTTTTGTATGACAAGAGAAAAAGCGGTTAGTCACCAAAAATCTCACTAGTCCTGCTAAACAAGATGACTGCTTTACTTACAAGACTGCTCAGACCATTCTCATGTATACCCAAACAATGATGTTCTAGTATACAGCAGATCCACTCCAAAAACAAGTTATGGAAGGAAGATGTATCATACTTTCACAGCCTCTTCTGGATTAAAATTCACATGGATTGTCATAGCTTTAAACTTGCATTAACATATATATGCTGACAGTTCACTAGTCTATGGAAGAGTTTTTCTGCACCAAAATGTTAATTACCCAGTGTTGAAACTGTTACAGATAAAGGTTTAATAAGCTCCCACATGTTAATGTGCTCCTCACCAAATGATTAAAATCTACCAAGATTTCATCTCATTTATTTCATTTACAAGACAGAAAATGGAAATTGCAGGGGTGTGGGGAGGGTGTCATCGCAATAGTCTTTTAGAATAAACTTTTTAAATAAGACACAAACAATGACAAAGGAAACTTTTAGTATCTAATTGGCACGCACAATAGTATTTTCCAAAGTAGAATTTTGCTTTCATACCATGAACCAAATGTCTATTTCCCTACCAAGTCATACTGTAAAGGATGCTCTAAACAACTTACTTGCTATCAAAAAGGAAGCTTCGTTGCTTTCCTTTTACTTAACAGCAAACTGAAGGTATTCAGCATCCCTGATACAAAGTCAAGGGAAGAAAATGAAGAAATAAAAACAGTGTTCAGAAAATAAATCCTTTTCAAACATGGCTGCTACCTTTTTCCTCTCTAACCTTCTAAATTAAGCACTGGAAATGTGCAATATTCTGCAAAGAGATTAAGTAGTAAGGCACACATGGGTAGCACAGGTAGATGTCTTTCAGTTTGTATCTGCTAACCTGCCTTTAGTCATGCTTCTGAAAGTAAAATATATATGTAAACACATTTTCTTTCACCACCATCCTGCTCATACATACTCTATAACATATGAATTAAAGAATCAGTGATATAATCTCAAATCTTTGTCATTTTCATTCTAATACATTTCCTAAAAGTACCAAAAAAACCCCAACAAACCCAAAACAGAACTACATGAATGATAACACAACACACTATTCTTCCTTAGAGCCGAGCAGGAAGTGGTTGCCAGGACTTCCAGCAAACCAGGAGCTCTCTGAAGAACAGCAGTTTTAGGTAAACCCTCTCAAACAAAATGCTGGCCCAAACTGAAGGCTAAGAAGAACCTACTTGTGTGCATGTTTTGTAATGAGTGGAGTATTTCTTTCAAAACCACGTATACTGTGACGATGCAAAATTATAATGCTTACAGTCGGGCTGAGAAAACTGCAGTTTTCCCAGAAGATCAGAGATCCTCATAGAGGCAGAGGACAGCCTCCTATCAACCTTACCCAATATTATCTTAATTCCTGGAAAAACTCAATACTATTTTTATAAACATCAGGTCACGCTGTTCATCAGTTAAACTTAGACAACACATTGTGGGAGGCAAAAGAAATAGGTTGTACAGCTGTCCACATCAGCAAGTCCACAAGGAAAGCAGAAAAACAAAGCCAGAACTCATATTCAGTGCTCTCTGGAAGATAACAACTTTGTGTTTGGGGATTACACAAAATATTTCAAATTGATTTACTAATCAGTTAACACTTTGTTTCTTTAGGCCTAATTATCTTGTATATTGTGACTTTAAAAACCTTGCTCCTGGAGTGTTAAGGACATTTATATAAGGATCACAGAATCATGGAATCATCAAAGAATTGTAGCATCATAGAATGGTTTGGGTTGGAAGGGATGTTAAAAGTTTATCTAGTTCCAACCCCTCTGCCTGGGCACGTACACCTTCTACTCAACCAGGTTGCTCAAAGCCCCATCCAACCTAGTGAACATATACATTGCTGGGGCATCTAGAGCTTCCCTGGGCAAGCTTTTCCAGTGTCTCACCACCATCAAAGTGACAAGCTTCTTTCTAATTTCTGATATGAATCTACCCTCTTCTAGTTTAAAGCCATTAACCCTTGCCCTATCACTAAAAGCCCTCATAAAAAGTTCCTCCCCAGCTTTAATTTAGGCCCCCTTCAGATACTACAGGGCTAATAGGATCTCTGCCTCAAAATAAAAGCTTTCAACAAACACAATATTTTTTTTTAAATGAAATTTAGCACAGAAAAAAAAAAAAAAAAGGACATTTTAACAGAAAAGGGGAACTTGGTGATCAGCTGTACATTCCCATAATCTTATTAAAGTAAGTTGCAACTAATAGGACTCAACTATCTCAACATGCAAAAGGTGAATTCACCAGTCCCATAAAGAAAAAATGAAAGTACTCAGCACTGTCAGTCATGTTAAAAAAAACCAAACCAAACCAACCAAACAAAAAAAAAAAAAAAAAACCAAAAACCCAACAAACAAACAAAAAGCAAAATGCATTCAAGAAATTAATTAAGTGCTCCCAAGAGATCTTGCATTTCCCAATTTACCTAAATGATTTACAGACATGAAAGAAAACAAGGCTGGAAATAATGAAGTGATAAGCCTAAGACGGTAGTTAAAATGAATACGATAGGTAGTATCTATAAGTATTTATCTACATCTGAAAATAAGATAGACTTGCAGATAGTGCCTAAACTGAGCTTTTGAACACTACTTATTATATTAAAATTGTGAAATCTCTCCAGGAAGCTGAAAAGTATTTCCTGAACAAATGTTTCTTCTCTATGGCAAGAAAGATGGGAGGAAGGGTTATTGAGGAAACAAGATGTCAGACATGTGATAAGATGTATTAACTATATACAGGAAAGGGAGGCTTAGCTCTGCAAAAACACTTGAACCAGTAAAATCACTAAGTTGTTTTCAAAGCTGTGTTTGCATTTTAGTCATGTTCTTCCATTTCCCCTTTCTTTTTCTATCCCTGCCTCAAGCTGGATGAAACCTTTGGGGAAAAAAAAAATCTTATTTTCCAAACATATTTTCTCCAAAGCCCAAAAACAAACCTAAAAAAAAACATTCACAC
>JANIJG010013656.1:0-19156 GCA_024611175.1 Megaceryle torquata
CTGTGTGACCTGTGCTAGATTGTATGATCCTGCTCTGGCAGGGGGGTTGGACTCGAAGATCTCCAAGGTCCCTTCCAGCCCCTGACACCCTGTGATACTTGTGATGTTTACTCAATTTGGTAAAATCATCAATATGTGGTTATTAATGTTTGCTTTTAAAATCTTACCTTATTATTTTCTATGCTACTCCATAATGAATATTTTTCATCCAACAAACTTAAAAGAAGTTTCATCTTTCTAAACCACACCAAGCTAAGGCTTCTCCATCTCAAGTAGTGGAGGTGAGGCAAGGGGGGCTACAGGGGAAGACTTTGCCCAGCTATTGACTCCTCTAGCAAATCATCATAGTCTCTACTCTCTACTGCTAGCTGGTTCTTCATCCACACCAGTTATTATATTATGGCTTCAAAACACTTTCATTACCATTTCCCACCGCTGCATTAAACCACTCAGGAAAACTAGAGTGGAATGACTGTTAACACATTTAAATCCACCTAAAATCCAAGTGGCCATCAAAACACCCCTTGGCTCTTTCACCATCAGCTGCTATGGAACACAAAGGGAATAAAAAGTGGGGCTGCAGCTGCTCTAGACACAAACACATAAAACACAGCTCAAACTCCACTTCTTTTTCTTGCTTGGCTAGTTCCTGGCTTCCCTCCCATCACGAGGGCTGTGCTATAAACCTTGGCCACCAGCTGTGGTCCAACACTGGCCTTAGCCACAGTTAGAAAATGAATCCAAAGATGCCGCCAGCAACAACTTTGACTTTGGACTAAACATGTCCTCACAAAAGCTAGCTAGCTTCCGCCAAGCCTCGCTAAACCCCAAGTCAGCTCATTCTCATACTTCCTACTTGCAAACCAGACTGAAGAACCACCAAAAGCAGCTGCTGAAACCGGTATGTTGTAGGCTTTTTCTTGACTGTTTTCACCATTTAACAGCCAAACAGTAGGGATGAAAGTTGCAAACCATAGTGAAAGTCCCAGCCTATTTTCTCACATCAAAGCAGAGAGAAAGCAGAACTTTTACTGAAGGAAGAGTAATTAGAACCTGTTCAGAACGAGGCACCATTTTATCGAGAAGGAACTGAAGTATTAGCATGCTAAAGCTGCCAAATGCTGTGTTCACTTTTATTACAGTTTGAAGACATGAATTACCATTATTCAGGAATAAGACAATGTGTTGTTTTGTCAAGGCTTGCAGCACTGTTGCCTGAATCACACACAGTCTTTGGATTTTAAAATCTGTATCTTTAGTAAATGTAGAAGAAAGACAACATTTTATTTGATAAATAAAAACAACAGCAAGCAGATTTAAGAACAAAAACTTTATGAACAGCAATTCCTGTTCAATGTCTTGACTTACAAAACAAACAAACAAAAGATCCCAAAACAAAGAAACCCCCCCAAAAACAACAAACAAAAAATAATCACTTGTCAGTTTTGTCATATATAGACAACCATGACAAGCTTATCGTGCAAATAAGAGGGTGAGGTTGGACTGTATGGGATGGGCAGGAGGATGACGAACTAAAGCACTGCCCATCACAGCACCATACTCCTAACCGGGAGGATCCAGGCTAGGGACACAGTTACAGTTTGGCTCTGACATCTTCTATTCCTATTGGCTGGGATTCCTCCTCCCTGCTTTACAGCCTCCCTTTTCCAGGAGCACAGATGCTGCTTGTTCAACGTAGCAATCCAATGACAGAAGGAGTTTGCAAAACAATTCTCTCACACGCTTGCTGTATTTCCTTCCATATGGCACAATGTTTTCCCCTTTAATATAGGGAGCAATCCTTGAATTTATAGGTATTCTGTGCCTCTCAGATTAAATTGAATGCAAGTTACTAGGTCCAGCAGTTCCTTGAGAGGCCAGGGGAAGAAGGGGACATCAAATATCAGTCTTTGGTTTCATTTCATTCATTTAGTTTCATTCATTTTGTTCCATTCATTTCATTTCATTTTATTCCGTTATTTCTTAGGAAGCTTGTTGGCTGCTTTTCTGGATCCTCTCTGACAAAGCAGCACAAGCTAAAAAAAGATGATTTTATGTTTGTGCTGCCTTTCTTTTCTTTTTCTTCTTTTGCCTTTCTTTTTTTTTTTCTTTTTTCTTTTTTTCTCCAAAAGACTACATGGGCAAAGTTCAACAACAAAAAGAATTTTCCCAACTACCTATGGATTGTTCTCAAATCAGTATGAACACCGCACAAGCAAGGAGCTAATATGCAAAAAACCCCCAGATTTTATGAGATGGAACCTGCACTGTCATTGTAAGTGTAAGGAGCAATTTTTTTTTTATTTTATTTTTTACTCTAGGGCTCTGTCAAGGAAAAACTGAAGCTTTTCAAGCTTAGATGCTTTAATACTTCCTCTGGGAGACTGATCCTTTTAAAGTCACATTTCTTCTTTCTACTTACTCTTTCCTAGTAGCATGTTGCTTCAGTATCTTTACAACATGAATTACAAATACAAAACTCTTAAGTCAGATAAGGTTGATATTATATCACCCGTTTCTACACATGCTTCCACGTAAGCCCTCTTTTCCTCTAATTATATTTAACCTGGTATTAATATCAATCATAAACTGACTTGAAAAAGCATGAAATTGGTGATGTGTTTCAAATATTAATCTATCTTCCCTGCCATCTGCTATAACCATTTCAAAAAGCTAGTAGCTTTTCAACAAATCTGGCTTTGATTTATGGCACTCACAATAGGAAAAAAAACCCCAAAAACCAGCACATTCTAGATCACTGTATGTTGAAAAATTGCTTTAAAAACCCCCCAAACAAACACAACCCATACCAACAAAATACTTATATGCGCATCCTGGTAAATGACCGATTTCTTCCAGTGAAACAAAGATACTATCAGGGGTGAAGAACAACAGCACCCTCAAGTATGATCACTGAGCTGTCATCTTATTGTGATGCTAAGTTCTAAGGAACTGCACTCACCATTATTTGCTTCCATTAACTTAGAAAACACATCTATTTTTACAAATAGATAAAAAAATAACAGCATCTAGAGATGTGTAGAAAAAAAGGTATTTCATGTGTCTTGTGTTTTCTGATACAAACTGTGGCCCCCCATAGTTTGCCTTTGCACCAAGGCAAATTTTGTTTTTAAATCTCCTTACCTACCTCAGCTGGAATAGGGCTATTGACAGCACTGTGCAGTTTGTTTTAATAAGAGAAAATACATTTTGCTTTTGGAACTAGTTTCTAAATAACACCCTTTTCCCCACTACTACTCCAGGCTCTACAAATAGATCACTCACAAGACCATGTTGAAACTATGGGGGAGGGGGACACGACACACAGATACGACAACTAAATAAAAATCTAGAGGTCATTAACACTTTCACTGAAGTCTTTGATAAATGTAACTTGGCCCTGGAAATAGATGACTGACTACTCCAAAATATTTTCTCCTAAATAGCAATGACCCATACAGGTTTGCTGTATTCTTAATGGCAAAGCTGAGCTGAAACAGCTCTCGACATTCAGCAGGATGAAACCACTTCTTGTCTATTTGAATGCTACAGAGGAAGAAGGAAACCATGTAACTTTTATGTATTATACATAAACACAAGCAAAATTTTATAGATATAAGAAGATCTCTCCTGCTCTCTTGAAGGCTTTAGAAATGTTTCACTCTACTTTTTCTGATATCAATAAATTAAATGGAAGACTCTTCCATAAGCACTCATGCAATAATTCCATCACATCTAAAAACCCTGATGGACAAGCAGGATAAGCAGCACCTTCTTCAGTTTCAAATAGGTGGTTGCTTCTGTCACAACTGCATGTGTGCAAGTCATCGTATCCTTTAGCTGGCAGCAAGTAGCTAATGGTACTCTTAAGTCTGTCTTACTTGAGTGCTAAGCTCTACTAAGTTTGAAAGAAAAAAAGAAAAATACAACAAACTTCTTTGGGGATGATCCCATCATTATGGGAACAAATAAAAGCAGTAAGAGACAGAAGTATTTTCAGACTTTATCATCCAATATCTTTTCCAACATGAAAGCAGAATATGTCAAGGTAGCAGAGTAATTGTGATGTTCAGCTGATCGTCCCTTGTATTTCGGAGACAAAACCCAATTCATTAAATCTTGCTCCAATTTTAGATGATCTATCAGAAGACTGCAAATTTCTGTAACACTCCCGAGGTAACTCAACTCTTGCTTAAGTAGCTTGTTAAAAGGAACAGACTAGTGAAATAGCTTTGGTTTTAACTGAGCAGCAAGCATCTCCTGGCTGCAGCATGCTGATCGAACAGCAGTGCCATACCGCGTTCCAGTTCTGACTCGTTTCGTTCACTTCTTGTGGCCACAAATCTCACAAAAGCTTCTACTAAACCACGTGAAAGCACCAAAAGCTGTCAAAGATTTTGCAGCCTAAGCCCTTGTGTGCATGGCAGACAACCCCACAGTTCCTTGGTCTTTCCAGCCTCCAGATCCATAAGCAGAAATTCATCACGCTACCCTGTTGCTATGGTTCTGCATAAAAGTCTACAGACTTTCCCTTGATCAAGACACTGCCATTTCCAAACTACGATCATGATCACAAAGGTATGATTGCTAAAGCACCCTGGTATTGGAAGTTTTGGCTTCCTTCTCAGCCACTCAGGAAACAAAACAGGGCAAACCCAGAAGGGATGAAAAAGTTTCAGCAACACAACTCAGCCACAATAAAAGTTATTCTTTCTTATATGTGCATAGCATCAATCCTTGTATAAATAAAACTCCCAGCTAATTTTGCCAGCAGAAAGGGGAGGAAAGGGAGAGAAGATGGAATCAGGTGGCAACAAAAGAGAGACAGAAATGTTACTGATTTGCGAAGAGTTACCTGAGAGAATAGAATCCAGCCCGGCCAGATCCTTATGACTACCTAACTACCATCAGAGACAAATCCTAAACTAATACAGAGGAATGACTAGTGAAAACCACAAGCATTTACACCAGCTTATCTCCATTCTGCTCTATGGAAACAGACCAGGAGCATTCCATAGTGTTGCCAGTTGCCGTGCTGCAGTTACAGGGACAGTAGCTCTGTGAATCACTGTGGAGATCTACAAGTGAAAGGTGGGATAAAACCCCAAGGTCTTGATACCAGACCATAATAGGACATAAAACTGAGGGGAAATGGTGGGTATTTCCCATGTTCATTCCAGTTTATGCTGGTTTCTCTTCCTCCTCACTGTCTTTGTGTTTCCTTCAGATGGGTCGAGCAACTCAGAGATGTCACCAATCAATATCAGACAAGACAAGTTGACAATTTCACAGGAACCACACTAATTCTGAATTAAAAACTAAAAGCATTCTTCTTTGCTTATAAAAGGCCAAGTACTCGTGAGACTGATTTGGCATGGGGAAGAGCAAAAAAAGTTCAGCAGAAACACCACTCTATTAAAAATTCAGTCTTCAAAATACTCAGCTTTGGCTTTAGGATATCATGGCTGGTCCAGTGAAATTCTGTCTGTTATTGAGAAGATCAATCTCTGCATCTCCCCTGCACATTCCCCCCACCCAGCAGCCCTGTATCCCCTCTGCTCTCCTTCCCTCCACATCCCCCAAGCACCTTTCTTTCCTGCAGGGCACTGGAAAGAGACAAGAGTGCCATTTTCTCCTCCTGCCAGCTTTCAAAGCTCACCCTGATGCTTTCAGGACATACCACAGTAACCACGCTGGTGGCTGGTTGCAAACACCGACGGTTACATTGGCCAGACAGGCCTGCTTCAGGTCACATCTCCCCAGTCGCACATATCTGCAAGTCTTTTGCATGCCTGCTGAACACAACACAGATGTTCCCTCGTACATTGATCCTATCTCTCAACTTGCACGTATTTCTAACATACACGAAAATCAATCACAAAGCAACCCCACTATCTCTTTAAAGTTACTTTTAAAGTAACTGTTGAAACAGCCAATTCTGTACTTCTTTTCCATCCTCAAGTGTTAGCAGAGATCTGCACCAGAAGTTTTAACCTTAATCACCTAGAGATAGCTGCTGTTGCTAACCAGGCAAGTGCGTACTCAAAAAGTGCAGAAAGGAACAGAGACCCAGTGAGACTTCAGAGATAAGGTGGATTAAGGTTGGGTGTGAAATTGAAGTGCAACAGCTGATGTGCCCACAACTGCCCAGTGAAAGGGAAACATGAAAACAGGGGACCTTCCTGTTAGGTGTTACTTGCTTTATCTATGTAACTGTCCAAGTATAGAGACAACTCCTACAGAGATGAGAGCTTCATGCACATACAAATTCTAATAGTAAAAAACAAACAACAAGCTTACACTGCATTTGCTCTGGGAGGATTTATTACTACATCCTTGTAAAAGCAGTCATGACATGGAACGAAAGAAAGATGAGAACATAGGTGTTCACATCACTTCACATGTTTCCTACAAGCCTGTCAGTTAAAGCTTGAAGAAGAACCCCGTCAATTGCTTTTCATGCACAGACTCTGGTAGCAAAGCTGAGGTGTAGGGGAGAAGAAAAGAGATTCATCTAGAGAAGTTATTAACTGAGAAGGTCTCTGAAGGTCTCTGCCACCTTCTCCAACTAACAGAGACCGATTCTAAAGACCAGAAGAGCAACTTTCCACTTGCACATAAAGCAAACATGGTTTTCAACCAAGTAATTTGAGGGCCTGCAGAATCAACGAATTCTACTTGCCACCAGTGCCCATCTCGCAGTAGATCCTTGGGAGCTCTTGCAGCCTGAGCTCCTAAGGGATCTTCTGTTGCTAGAGCCCACACAACACGGCTGCTTGGTCACACCAGCAAATCTACAACCAGCTCAGCTCAACCCAAAACTACTTTTCAGGGGGAGACACTAATTCAAGGCTCTGCACTGTACCATCTCCATACTGCTTACAAGAACTTCCCTTATTTCCATTTCTGTATTTCCATTATTTTTTTCATTTAATTACTTCTTTTGTCAAACATTATTGAAGCTGACCAACAAGCTTAACATCTTTTGTGGGTTACAGCCAAGAGATGGACAACACGGCAACTCCTGTGAGCTTGGCTTCCCTAAAACTTCAGGCTAAGAAAAGCCTATTAAGTGTTTTCTGCAATGTCCCTGAAGACCCAGCTGGACCTGCAGCTCTGCAT
Organism: Megaceryle torquata; assembly: GCA_024611175.1. NCBI lineage: Eukaryota > Metazoa > Chordata > Aves > Coraciiformes > Cerylidae > Megaceryle > Megaceryle torquata. The sequence continues at coordinate 7,123 of JANIJG010013656.1, forward strand.
GCTTCACATGGGATGCACAGAAACATCCCTTCTTGTGCTCCTGATGGAAGAATAAGAGACAGTGAACGTGTCTGGGTTTTCACAGGTCATAGAGTCTGCTGGAGAAGCCCAGGGACAATGCATGCTGGTAAGAGAGCAAACTCTGGCATTTCTCTTAAGGGCCATTCAAATCAGATCCTTCTCCTTTTCCCTCTCTGCCCTTTGGTTTCTGACTGTTCAGAAGTGGCAGGTCAAAGGGAAAAATTAGCTTTCTTCAATGAATTCTTGAAAACAGACTGGAAGCAGCTTCCCTCCTTTTCCCACAAGACCTAATCATCTGCCAGTTCATCAGCATTAACTCAGCGTCAAACACAATTGTTTTAAAGCAGGGAGTGGAAAAGGTCTAAGACCCAAGTGATGAGTCAAAAAGCAAAGACAAAAGGTAAAGACTGCAAGAAGACTTTGAAGCTTGTGGATTTGGCAGCAGATACCACCACTTTTGTTAAATCCAAAATTTGCATCTTCTCTAATGGCACCAATTCTTCATAAATTTTATATAGCCATATACTAATAAACATTATATTGGCATCCCCTTTTAAAGGAAAAGAATAAAAAAGCAGCAAAATTTGCAACTATGTCTACAAGATAATATTTAGACCCATTCATTTTAAACAAGCCTTACCAAACTTCTGTATTCACCAAAAGTATGCAGCGGAGTACATTTGTGTTTATCTTTTTTAGTTTTTTCTTCTTCTTCTACTAGCAACTTAGAATTTGTTACTGTGAATGCTAGTCAGTGCTAGGCATCTAATGCAACATCACCAAAAACTATGCTAAAAAATAAATTTGAACAGCACTATACAGCAAAGACAAAATATACAAAACTAACTTTAGCATTTGCTTTGCCTCAAATCAGATCAGAGGCTCTTAATGCTGCAACCTAACAGCACTTTCACAGTCACATTCCCATTGAACATTAAAATGTTTATCTAAAAGCTGCAATATAGACTTCCCTCCCCCCTGCCCTGGCCTTGCCATAAGGAAGGAAAGCTGTAAACTTTCCGACTCACAAGTTTTATGCATCTACGATATTTCCACTGTGTTTAAACGAGCTGCAGACCTCCACAGGCCATTACAATTCACGCATTCCAGCTCGGCCCCGCAGGGATGCTTGCCATTTTCCATTACATAAGCCAAAGCTGGAAAGCCCCGTTAGGAGCCCTGCCATCCCCACTCCCCCCTCCCCTTCCCATCCCCTCTCATCGGCCAGTCCTTCCACCAGGTTCAAAGTTTCACGGTCTGGGAAGGCTAAGGGTGGTTTGATTCCAGTAATGCCAGGTGTTTTACAAGCACGGTAGCAAGGGAAGTGGCTTTGCCCTGGAGGGTTCCTGCCTTTGGTAACTTAATAGACAGGTTAAGCAAACAAGTCTTGAGTGGGGCAAGAATGGGGTCTTACCCCCCACACCCCTCCCCCAAACAGCATATAGAAAAATCAGACTTAAGGACAAGAGAGCAGATTGGATGCTTACACTTGTCCCTTCTGCCTTTAAAATAAAAAAAAAAAAACAAACACTAAAATACAGAGTAAAATACCTTCATCGTAATTTCAGTCAATTAAGTTTCACAAGCATCCAGAGGTATCCAAAACAAAAGCAAACTTAACAAGTTATTCTTGGGTTTGAGAAATGTTATGAGAGCTCCACACCAGCTTTCAAACTTTGCTCTCTCTTAAAAGACAGCAAGTGGATACACATATGAAAGTAATAACCCTACTCCCTGAGTGCTTAAAACAATCATGGCAGTAAATGAACACTCAAACCAGCATTTTAAGTACAAAGGGTGGGAGGATATTCACAGAGGACTGGCTGCAGCCAAGGGTACTAGTTTTTCTACAGTCTCATTAGAAATTGATGGAGAGGGAAACTTTTGAAGAGGGTGATTCAGAGCTACACTCCAATCTTAATCTTGTCTCCTCTGTGATGGGACCACTGGGGGAATACAACACTCCCTCAGCAAGTTTTTTACCTCTTTCAATAGAGACCTGCTTCTAATGGCATCAACCAGTCAGGCTGAGTATCAGGAATGCTGGTGTCATTGTGCAACTATCCTTCCTTCTCTAAACACTGGCAGGGTATTCAACAGCTCATTCTCATTATAATTATTTCAACTTGCAGATAATTCGATGATTTTAATCATTGACTGTCATTTGAGGTACTCTGCAAAGACTTACATATAGGGAACACCCAGCACTTCAGTCAGTCACTATACAGAAGTTATTAAGCTCCGAATCCAAATATTTAAAGGTGTCAGGATGTTAGGCAGGAATTTATGAGACAGCACAAACCACAGCTACTTCATGTTACCTCACAGCTACCCCTCATCTTCCAGAACACCCTGGGTACCCTCCTGTTTGGGATACAGGATTGCAGAAGTGGTGAAGAAAGGTCAGTCTCTCAGCCCTGGTCACTTTAGGAGATAGAAACAACCAGTTCTCTAAGATCTGTAAGAGAATATATAAGCAACAGCTCCTGGATAATCACTTAGTGCTTTGTTTCCAGGACCTTTGCCCAGAACTCATTCTCTTTGCCATTTCTTTACGTACTCATTCAGCTTATGGCTTCATTCACTGCCTGCTGCATAATGGCACCTGTATTTATCACCGAACAGAAAATGAGTCATTTATGTCTTTCTGCTTATCACAGTAGTTTTGTGCTCTGTAGCAGCTTATCAGAAAGCTCTTGTGAAACCCACATCCATTACATTGCATTACTGCTGACATTTTTCATAGGCAGAATGGTAGCAGAGATTAGTAGGTAATTCACCACTTGGGCCTTGTTTACCTGTCGATGCCACTTTTTTACATGGTGACTGTACCCACAAGTCCAACCATGGGTTTGGGAGGGAGGTGTACAGCTCCCTGGCTCAGTGCTCAGCGGTTCTGGAAGTCAGATGCTGGGCACCTAGAAAATCTGTAATTCTCTACTAGCAGTTCTCTGAATTACACAGATAACCTGTGTTGTAAGTAGCATCTAGAAGTTTAAGGACCCTTTTTCAAGGCAGCTGTCATCTGACTGAAGGGTGACAGCTTCATCTCCAACAATGAACCAAGTTTTCTACAGACAAGATTTAAATTCACACAACCCTGATTACAGAGAATCACAGAATCATTTTGGTTGGAAAAGACCTTTAAGATCACCAAGTGAAACTGTTAACCCAGTACTTCCAGGTCACTACTAAACCATGTCCCTCAGCACCACAGCTACACATCTTTTCAACACCTCTAGGGATGGTGACTCCATCACTTCCCTGCGCAGCCTGTTCCAGGGCTTTGCAACCTTTTCTGTGAAGAAATTTTTCCTAATATCCCATCTAAACCTCCCCTGGTGCAACTCTAGGCCATTTCCTCTTGTCCTGTCATCTACAGATGGATGCTATGTAATCAAAGGCATGGCTTCAGTGGAACATAGTCACATACCCATCCGTATGCCAGCATACAGGCACTGGGAATCAGGGGGTGTGAAAACATACAGGCAATGCTAGGACCTCACAAAAGGCTTCCAGTATATTGAACTCTCCTTCCACTTGTGTACTTTATTATCTGGTACACTAAGTAAGATTCCCATGTTGGTTGTTCTCAGTGGCATCAAATACTGTGGTACATCAAGTCTAAGTGGCAGCTCAGTGACTGACAGAAAAGTATGTCCTTCGTGGTTTGCTGGCAAAATACACTCTGGTTTTGCAGCACTAAAAATTTCTTAAGAGAGTGCAGAGAAACTGTTTCTATGATCCTGCAACACAGTAGTCTGAAGATTAACTAGCCCATCTTGGACATTTACCATTGCTCCGCATCCACCCAAGTACAAGAATTCCTACTTTTGGTTTCAGTTCAGTGCCAGTACAGTGTTTCTGTGTTAGGTTATTATGATTTTTAATGTCAGGTTGGAAATGCAGAAAATTTCTGGGGTTTTTTTTCAGAAATCCTTTTCTGTTAAGAATGAGTGTTCTGTACAGAAAAGATTAAAAAAATCCAACCCACCCACCCAACCAACCAACAACCACCAAAACAAAACCCCCCCCCCCCCCCCAAATAAAAAGCTATGCTTCATCTTCATAGGCAACATTTTAAAGGTAACCACCACAAGGACATCTGTGCTTGAGTAAGTACAAGCAAGTCAGATTAAGAGAAGTAGGGAAGAGCAAGTGTTTTAGAGAAGTAGAACATGAATTATTTCCATTGGCATGGCAGAACAGAATTGAAGATACACTCTACATTTACTGCCTTAATACAGGCAAGGATTGATAGTCTTTCTTAGCCCTTTCTGTGAGCAAGCGGAAACATCACCAAAATACTGTAACTAGGGAATGGGCTCCATGAAAGAAAGCCCAGTTCTCAAAATAGGGGAAGAGAAGGAATCAAGTCACATCCCTGTGTTTAAATCTTATTTAACCCAGCAGAGTAGACACAATGATGGGAGTGGTGTTAAGCCTTTGGTACTCACATTTCAGTATTTCATGCACTGTTAAAAATTAAAAACCAAACCAAATATTTAAATTCCTGAAAACATTCCCTACCAGATTATAAATATTTTTATGAGGTTAGATCAAGAGCTTAAACTAATTGGTAAGGGTTCCTTTGAGGTCTTTACATTAATTACTTCAATGAAAAACAACCTTCAGGGTAGAACATACCTTTACGAACAACCTAAAAAAACCAAACCCAAAAAACAAAACCAAAACACAAACCTCACTGAGTGCTCAGAGTAGGGAAAGGCAGGAAGAACAGATGCAGGAATTTCAGTTATTTGTTAATTGCTCCTTATTCTATCCCAACAAAAAATTATTTTCCTACCCTAAAATGACTGTTACTATTTTATATGAACCAGATTGAGTGGCACAGGGAAAACTCAAGTGCAAAGGTTCTTCTTTTTACATGGTGCACTGACCCCTACTCTCATTATGGGCAATAAACATTTATAAGAGTTTGCCATCAGCTTGCTGAGGCAACACTTTTTATCTAGTTTCCTAGAGCCACCACCAATCAATAATCTCCCAGGGACTTTCCATAAAACCAGATCTAGCACCTTCTCCTTCACCCCACATCCCTAAAAGGCTTTGTGTGTGTGTAAGTGGCTAGCTTTTTAACAGAGGTAAGAAAACAACAGACCTGTGAAATATATTTTCTTATGCAAGGATTAAAATCAGAGCAAACTCATTACAAGAGAGGAAGATGCTAGAGAGCTGAAGGAGCTGACATTAATTACTTTACTACCAAATCACATTAGTTAGGTGTATTTCCCGAAACAAGCACACTGTAATAGATCATTAGTAAATACTTTCCTTACATTTCCCTTTTGTTCTTATACTTTTCTACCCCAGTTTTAAATCCCTCTGTTTCTGCATTCATAAATAACCTCATCACTAACTATTTAACTAAAACCAAGATGAAATTCTCAGATGTCATCTTTGCTCAGAGAAATGCATTTTGACCTGCTAAAATAAATATCCTTTCTATAAGAAGGGTTTTAACACATTAGATGCCCTTTCTCTCCCTCTAACATGCAAACTTATTCTTACCAGCTGCACATGGCTAGATTCACCTCCGCTAGCTAATGTGCACTAGTATCTTGCATGTGGTTTAAGTTTCATTTTCAGCTTCAACAGACAACTACCAGGTGCTAGAAATAAAACCAAAACAATTTCTCCTAGTATCATTATGATGCACGCAACTGGTGTTTGCCCAGTTTGCACTGAGGAAATGGGAACACTCCCTTCCTGGTAGCATCCATTCCTACAGGAGCCACAAGGAAGTTTGAGAATGGAGACACTCTAAGCACCTCTGCTTCACAGAGCCCAGCTAATCTATAGAGGGATAGTAGAAGGAAGGGAAGTTTGGTGACACCCTCCTTTGCTTGGCCTTATTAAGGACCACCCCCAATTATTTCCTGCCATGAGGTCTACATCTCAGTTATTAGGGAGCTGTGTCTCTTTCTGTCACAGAAATTAAGTTGTGACTAGTCTGTATTGCTGCACGGAGCTGTACTATGCCTCTGGTTATCAAGCAAGCCCTCACAACAGATAAGCAGAGGGAGTATTTGAACAATAAAAGGATTTCTTAAGAGACATGAAGTGCTTCTAGACTGACCTATTTTTTAAATAACAGTTGGAAATTTAAGGGGGCACTAACCACATATTTCAGTGCTCTTACATTTACTGCATTTACTGTTCCTAGATACCACACATTTCCTTGGTGGCTTATATGAAAGAAGAGCTACTTAACCTAATATTGTAATCCACAACCCACAGGTGTAATTCTTAGCAAGACAGCAAGGAAAATGGAAGCATCAAACACAGCCAAAGCAAAACCCTAACTTAAGTCTGCTGTAAGTACAGCTGACGTGAGCACCAAACACACCCATCCAAGTGCAGAAATTATTCATTTTCCCTGTATTGACTTCCAAAATACTTTGGGAAAAGTTATCTCAGTAACGTAACTACCTTCCTATCACTTTCACCTGAAGTGACTACAAACCTCAGTGAAGCTTTCTTGCTAAAAGCAAGCATCTCTCTAGAGTTCTTTCCCTCATCACTATTCAGTCTGGTGGTGGTTTTAAGATTTCTCAGAGACTTAGATCACTGATCAAGTCACTACAGAGGATTCCCTACTTGTATTCAGCATTCCCTCTTCTTTCAGCCCTGCATCTACTCCAACTTCTTCCTTCATGTCAACACTGGGTCTACTGTTCCACGACAGAAATAACAACACAAGCACACAGTAACACCAACGCATCTTGTATTATAAGGACTTGAGTTTCTGTGGATGCTTTGACCTGGGATTTTTAGTAAAGGAAAAAAAAAAAGGGGGGAGGTATGAGAGAGAAGAACTGAATAGAGTACTGCCACCTACCACTTAAGGAGCCAAAGTTTAAAAAGTCTCACAAAATAATCCCCATAACTCTGAGAGATCATTGCTCTTGTTATTGTTGTAGTAACTATCAATTCAGTGAGGAATATATTTTCCTCCTAGCACAAACAGTACTTAAAAGACTACGGACGCACACATCTTTTACTAAGTTTGACCCTAGAGTAGCAGACATAGCATCTAAAATCAATTTTCATTTACAGAGAACTACTGGTGTAATATATCCCATTAGATGCAATTTTTCAGCATTAGATGTATTGAGTGTCACTAAATTCATAAAGAGCTACAGAAAAAGCTACACTGTATCTGGAGTTTATACCAGCACTGTTACAAAACTATGTACACATCTGCTGTAACAATAGCATTTCCTTTCTTCCCTTACTCAAGCATTTTGGTTTGGTTTTCTTGGCATATCATACCTGAAAGCAGATATACAGAGCTGAAATTCTTCTCCAGTTTGCCCAGGAGCACAGTAAGAAAGCAGTCAGATGACAGAGAGGTCACATCTTTAGAGCTTTGGTCATACACCGCCACTTCCTGCTTGCAATCAATTTCAATCTAAAAGAGAAGCGATTTAGAATAAGATAGCATGGAGGAAGATGATTAAAAGCACCACTTTATCATCTGCATCGGGGTTCCCAGATATTTGCTATTGTCCTGGTTTGAGTTAAACCAGAACTAATTCTGTTCAGTGATTTTGCTTTTCAGCTCAGTCTTTTCTAAATCACTCCGCTGTCTGAAGTTAACGGCAGATTTTAGCAGCATTTGCTTTTAGCAGTGACAACACTTGATCACAGAATCACAGAATGATAGGGGCTGGAAGATCATCTAGTCCAACCCCCCTGCCAAGGCAGGTCCACCTAGAGAAGGCTGCACAGGATTGCATTGTCCAGGCAGGTTGTGAATGTCTCCAGAGAAAGAGACTCCACAACCTCCCTGGGCAGCCTGTTCCAGTGCTCTGTCACCTTCACAGTAAAGAAGTTTAGATGGAACTTCCTATGTTCGTGTCCATTACTTCTTGTCCTGTCACTTGGCACCACTGGAAAAAGACTGGTCCCATCCTCCTGACACCCACTGTTTAAGTATTTATAAGCATTGACCAGATCCCCCCTCAGCCTTCTCTTCTCCAGACTAAAAAGACTCAAGTCCCTCAGCCTTTCTCTCATCAGACAGATGTTCTAATCCTCTAATCATCTTCATAGCCCTTTGCTGCACCCGCTCCAGCAGTTCCCTGTCCTTGAACGAGGGAGCCCAGAACTGGACACAGTGCTCCAGATGTGGCCTCAGCAGGGCAGAGTAGAGGGGGAGGAGAACATCCATCCTCCTTGATGTTTATAGCATTATGGAATGTATATAATATGCTTGGTAGTAACTACCAAGGACTGGTGTGCAGAAAGGCTCTTGCTTGTACTTGCTCCTGTGTAGACCAAGGTCACTGTTAAATCGTGTGTACTATGTTAGGGGTGCAAAAAGTAAAAAGGCCACGCCTGTCAGGACAAGCGACCAGGACAGGTGACCCTAAATTGACCAACGAGGGATTCCATCACCCTGTATGTCAGATTTGCTATCAAGTTGAGGGATCACAAGTGCCAAACTCTCTTCTTCAATGGCCAGCATCCGAGAAGAACTCTGTCTGTTCTGCCTTTGATCCTGATCCCTGTGTTCCTCAATCCAGTTCCAGGATCCTGCCCCTGAATCCAGTTCCCATCTGCCACTGAATCCAGTCTGGGACTTCCTTAGTGTCTGCTCCACAGCATCAGTGGTGACAGTGAAGTCATTTCCATCAGGGAGGCTGGGTTGGCACTGGCTTTGTATATATTTCATTTAATTGTTATTATTTTTATCAAAGCTGTTTAGTTTTCTTTTCCAATCTATAAATCTCATCATAGAGAGCATCTGCCTAGTGGCCAGCCCAGCTAACCCTTGACAGCTATGCAGCAGTTCAGATATATAGATTTCTTATGTAGCTGTGCAGCAAAACAGGTTTTATTTTATACTTAATATGCCTGATGAGATTTAGCTCCTTTGAGGGTTTGTACATTGATTATTTGCTCCAAGCTGAAGTAAAGTCTGTGAATTTCTACCACTAGGTAACTTCATGTCACTTGTAAAATGCTTTACCTTCATCTAGGTTGGTTGGTTTGTTTAAAAACTAAGCTTTTAAAAAAGAAGGCCCTTCCTCAGTTTCTGCTTCTGATTTTGTTTGGGGCTTTTTTTTGTATATAAACAGCAAAGGGACCTTAAATCGCCTAAAGCCATACACATTTTAGCCATCTATGCAACTCTGTGTATAAAATATACTTTAGATAATAAAAGCTTCAGTTGTTAACATGTCAAAGCAAGAACGTAATAGATTATTTTTGTGAGCAAAACATTTGAAATGAGCATCAGTGGATATAAATCAGTCAATCAGTCAAACCCCCCCTCACATAGATACACATTAAGTTTAAGCAGCTTAGCTGTTTTCTTTTTCTAACACTACTTAAAAACAAACAAACTACAAACAATCACCAAACCAAAACCAACTAATCAAAACCTGTCAAACTCCTCACACAAAAAAGCATTTTTAAACAGCACGTAGGAGCCAGGATTGACAGAGCTACAGTTTTCTTTGCAAACTGCTTGACCACTTGCTAAGCAATCCTTATCACCACAGACCCCAAAGAATTCTTTTGACGTTTAGGAGGAGAATGTTTTCTGCCTTAAGTACATACATACAAGGGACTGTGCTCTGCAAGACATACAAGAACCCTGAGAGCATTCTTTCTGAGTGATTTCAAAATCCTTCCCCATTACTCTGTCATTTAGGGGAGAGCAGGCTACAAAGAATCCCAAAGTTCAACTTCGTAGTAACCAAGAGCCTCTTAGATCAAGATAAGAGCTCAGCAAAACTCAGTTCCCCATTTTTGTTTGTTGTTTGTTTGGCTTTTTTTTTTTAATGAAATACCTACAGAAAAATTATTACAGGTTGCTTTCCAGTCCCTCCTTTAAATAAATAGAAGGAATAAGAGGAAAATGACCCCTACCTTGTGTTTTGCTGAATGCTGAATGAGCTCTGTAATCAAAACTTTGTCCTGCTGCAGCCTCCGCTTCATAAGCTTGGAACAGTTGATATTGATGGCATCCAAGATGTGGGACGTATTGTATTCCACAAAGGGGCGGCTATCAATCAGCAGCAATTTTTCTGTACCACTCTCCAGCAAAGCCACCAACTTCTCGGCAACAATGAGTTGAGTCCTGATCATCTCATCGGCCATGACAACAATAAGGCCTCTTTCACCACCTCCCTCTCTAATTTGCTGCGATGATGTAATGGCTGTGTACTCAAAGGCTTAGCCACACCATTGTACTAGAAGTGTATGAGGTCATGCTGGTAGTGACTGGCAAAAGAAAAGTTAAACCCATTTTCAGAAAGAGCTCTTCAACTGAATGTCTCCTCCTGCTTCCAGTTGATGTGCTGTTACAAAGGGTTCATTCCACAAAGCAGCCCCTCACATCTGATTCATCGGGAGATGACTATGGAGTAGCCATTTCACGATTCAAACAAAAGATGCTTTCTGGCTGCCGCTGCATTACATCATTCTTTACCTTTGCTCCCACCCATCAGCTTTACACTGGACTAAGAGCCTGTAAGAAGGGGAAGATGGAAAAAAAAAAAACCAAAACCAACATGAAAAACCAAAACAAAACAGAAAAAAACCCACACCAAACCAAACAAACAAAGAAAAAAAACCACATACCAGATAAGGCTGTGAAATTTTGCAGAATAAAACATTCAACTCTGAGGCTAAGTGCACAGTGGTCTGTACCATATAATACATACACTCCTGAGAAGTTCCCCTCTCTGCTGCGTATGCCAAACGCCTAAAGAGAGCATTTGCAACTACAGCCTCTGAATCTATTCCAGTGATCTTGCCTGGACAATTATCTTGTATTTCAGGCAACATACCCTGTCTTAATTGCAGACTTTTGTTGCCACTAGCTCTGCCTCTTCACGAGACTTTGTTAGAATATAATTAAGAGATACTGCCCTAGATCATGGTATTCATTTCAATAGTAAAACTAATTAAATGTGTTTCAGAATTTCAACACTTCGTTAGAAGTTGTAAAATTAGTTAAGATACATTTTTCAAGTTTAATGCCTTGGAAAGTATTTCACAAACTAGCACTGCGAGTTGTGGAACTGAAACTGTACAAAAGAAAGGACAAAACTTACATCCACCTCTTTCCTTTAAGAACATGGTTGAAAAAAACCCAGCAGAACAAGATGCTACATCAGGACACAAGCATTTTATTTTAATTAATCATCAGACATGGAACAGAGGCCTCGTGCTCTAAAGTACAGCAGTGAGCACTGTCTCTGCCCCTTCTGGGGCAGGTGGGACAATACCATGAGGTGCATTACACTTTTCAGATGTGCTAAATAATGTTTGAAGCAAACTATACTTCTGTAAAATTAGATCCTGACAGCACCTGAACCACATCAAGAGGAACGGTGGCAGCAGCAAAGCAGTGAAAACATCTGACATGTTTCACCACCTATTTGCATTGCTGCCTCACAACTGTCCTCGGGCCTTTCAGAGGCTCACAATATAATACACTTTGATGGAGTAAGTCCCTGTAGGAACAGTCCTCAGAAAGGAGCCACCATGAGGCCTCATCTCTAAGGGTCTCAGCTGCGTTTTGGTACCTATAGTGCCACAGCTAGAGATGCAACAGAAAACAAGACAACCTGTTTTGCTCCCACAATTCAAAACTTGGTCTCTTAGTGCAGTCAATTTTACGGTATTTACAGCAACAGCTGTCTATGCAAGGCTGCAAACAAGCACTCCAGAGGAAACACAAGCCACACGTTCAGCTACCTCAGGAATCAACTCCAGGAAGAGGAGACAGCTGAGGGTGGTGGCTTCTTCAACCAAGATAGCGGAGCACACAGGTTAGAGCCTGTATATGTAAGGACAAGTCTCAGAGAGGTAGTTTTTACTATAAGTCCTGTTACAGCAATGGGTCAGTAGTGTTTAGCAATGGGAAATCACAAGTCAAAAGATGGTTTACTTGTTAGCTATACTATACAAATCTACGTATAAAAATAAATCTTTCAAAAATTACATTCTGAAAAAAAGTATGACCTTCACT
>JANIJG010013656.1:19389-49168 GCA_024611175.1 Megaceryle torquata
AAAATTACCGTCTGAAAAAAAGGATGACCTTCACTTTAACACCCCAAAGAATAAAACCGAAAGTTATTTCGTGAGAGTGTCATGCAGCAATAGAAGAAAAACACCAGTTTTCACATACACAGTCATTAGGCTGACAAAATGTGATTTTCTATTTGCCCTGACTCTTAGTTTGATAAAGCCAGTGCTTTTAAGCTTGTCCAGATAAATGAAAGCATACAGCAGTGAAATGCAAGTTGCTCTAAAAGGCACAGAAATTAATGGGAAAATTACTATACCAAGCCTTAATTAAACCTTTAAAAAAATAAATATAAAAAAGTTATCTTTGCAACCTGGTTGGCAGGTGTGCTCCCCCTCAAAGAGGAGCTGTTACACACCAGCTTCAGGAAGGTATCAAAAGCCTGTGTCATTATGCAAGGGGTGGGGTGAGAAGTGAAACTCGGTAGTTGTGTCTGTTGGGTTTGTTTGGGGTTTTTTTCAGAAAGAAAAAAAGCATTCTGCTTTTTTTTTTTTTTTTAATTTCTCTTAACACATCCTGTCATTAATTTTGATGCTCTTTTATTCATATCAAAGGCTGCCAGATACAAAACCCACTGAAGTCAATGAAAACTTTTCCACTGGCTCTAGTGGGAATTGGCTCTAGCTTCTTTGTGAGCTAGACAGTTTGTTCGTGAACTAGACAGCTTGTTTTGATGGGTAAAATTGCTGACTTAAAGTCTGAGTAATAGCAGGAAAATAAAGCAGATGAGAAACTACAGAACTCTCAAATGGAGGCTGTTAAAAATATGTGATCTTTAATTTGCAACTTCCATTTTGGTGTATTTCTTGTGGTCTAAATGTTTATTGCTCGCTATCTCAGCCTTCACTCTCATACGATAGAAGTTTGTTTCCAAAGACCCCAAAAAGAACTCAAAACTTGTCATACATGGTGACTAAGTAAAAAGCATGTAGAGAACATAAGGCAAGTGGACTACCAGTCAAGAACCCTTTTAAATAACACTATAACTTTAACATATAGCTATGCATTAAGTTTCTGAAAGCATTCTGCTCATGGCTTGAAAGTAATAAACCTAACAGTAATGTCACCTCAAATTATTGTGACTGAAATCCAATTTTGACAGAAACAGCTCCTTTGGGCATGGGAGGAATACCATTTTTATCAATTAAGGAGTTTTTGTTTTAATGCTGTTTCTGGTACTGTCAGACTTTGGGACTCTTCCTCGGGATCTATCTAAACAAGACGAACTGGCAGTCAGCTGCTTTAGGTAAACACTAGAGCTCTTCTCCCCTTCCCGCTCTTCTCATTCAGTTGCTATGAGGTCTTGAAATACCTGTTTCATTTCTAATTATAGTTTGTAAAATGCTAAAATTCAATTTGTTGTCTGTTCCCTTTCTGCTGTGCTATTTGTAGCTTAGACTGCAATGGTATGTATTGACACCATGGCGTCTCATAAAATGATGTAATGTACTGTCTCACTCTAAATAGGCCATTATGTTGCCAATCTTCAACCTAGGACACCAACTTAGTCACGGGATGCTCTACGCTGAAATCAGGATTACAGAAAAGGGATCTGTAATCAAGCTATGAGAATACTGCATGAAGTCATTCACCTACAAACTGCATGGCTTCTTTCACCTCTCAGATGGACTGCAACTGCTTGCTACCTCTTCTTGTAAAGAAGAAAATTAAACTTTTATTTCACTGTAAAACTAAAAAGATCTGTTCCAAACTTGCCGGGTATCTTTACAGTTCCTCCATATTGTCTGAAGAATCAAAACAACAAACCTACTATCTTCCATATGTACAACAATGGATCTCTAATCTCATACATACATGTAATGCTGCCACAGAACTACAGAACGTCTCTTCCCCTCAGGGATTCCTGTCCCCATCCCAAATGGCTCGGGTGGAGCGAAGCAGACAACTACATAATTGGAAAACCTGGCACTTAAATTGTGTGTGTGATTCTTCAGTCAAGACAAACTCACATTTTGTATGCACTGCTAATTTCTTCTCCTACCACTCTGACTCCAAACAATTCCTTTACATCGTGTCAGGATGCTTGTTGAAGTTACCTCAGGCTTTGACTCATAAGATAACAACTATTTTTAACAAGGCAGATGTAGTAAGAATATATTTTAAAAGGTCTCAGAATGACACCTTGATTCTATCTTGGTTAAGGAACTCACAAAGACCTGCTAGAAGCCTTGCTACAACCTCTGGAAGACTTCTACCTCACATAAGAAGATAATCTTGAAGTTGATCCTTGGTGTCATAAAGGCTCAGCAGTTTTGCTCCTGACGTCAGTGATAGCTGCTTTGTCAGGTGCCCGCAGTAGTGCTGCCATACATCACTGCTACGGGGCAAAATGCCAACAAAGATTTGTTTTAGAAGGTCTTGAAGGGCAGCTTTTTAATACTCAGCCTGAGATACCTGAAAGAGTTGATTTTAAAAAAAGAGAAAAACCCAACATGTATTTTTCTGCTTTCTAGAGGAAAACACATGCACATATGAGAAAAACACTATCCTCCCCTATGGTCAAATTCCCTTTCATATTTCTCAGAACAGGCACCAGAATAAAAAAGAAACCCAAAAGCTGAATCAAAACACAGCGGTAGGAGATTCTAAACTGTGGGACACATGCCACTGCTGGCACATCAGCTGTTTTCAAAAGACTACTTGGCTTCAGTGTCACTTTGCTGGGAGTTGCCAGTGATTCAACAGCCGGTGGCAATAGCATCAGCACCAGTCCCAATCACCACAGCCACACGTGATACTCAACAAAGAAGCCTACACAAACTCCTGCATCAGAAAGATGGATCTAAGGATCACCAGGTGAATTCCCACTCCTGCAAGACGATTTTTCCCCCACCCCAACAGCTATGACAGCCACACCAATCCTTCACCAGCCTCAGGGAAAAAAAAAAAAAAAAAAAGTTGTTCTGGACCTATGCTACTAAAGACTGAGTGACAGTCAAGGAGAGGGAGGGTTACTTACTCATTAGCAGTGAGAAACACAGAGCATCTATGGAGCACAAGGGAAATAAAATTTCCAAGTGAAAGTGAGGAATGTCTATACTTCTGAATTCATCAAGCAAACCAATGAATTCCAGAGGTCAACAACTGTATAATAAAATATAAAGCCCGGGGAAGAAAAAAAAAAAGTAACTGAGGTTACAAGAAGCCTATGTCTTGCCTACTATTGTGCCGACCACCCAGGGGTGAGATTACAAACGCTTGTGATGTCAAAGAACTCTGTTAACAAGGGCTTGTTCGTGTTCCTCAGCTGAGGGGAATAACATTGTCTTTAGGCTTTTCAGATGACTCAAAAAAAGTGTCATCATCGCATAAGCATATAATTTCCTCACGTTGGTTGGGGGGTGGAAGAACACAGACTTTCCCCCACCTTCCCACACAAATTCCACTTTGGTGAAAGAGCGCAGAGCAGAAAGGAAGTCACTCAAGTAGAAACACACCAATTTTTAACTATTATGTTTTTTTAAATGTCACTTTTGTACCATGGTCATTAAAGAGAAGCAGTTTTAAGAATTTCACCCTGCTGCTTTTGCTTAGCTATATGATCAGAATGGCTGCTTCCTCTTCTTTCAGCTCATTCTTATTTTAGATCTATATATGCAGTGAAATAGTGTTAATTTTCTCTTCCTTGTACAAACAGCAGTCATGTGCCTTTTAGATTTCACGCTGTACATTCATGAGAATGGTAAGTATAATCTATTGGAATAAAACAGATGAAGGAGAATTTTCTGCTCAGTATTCTCTCGTCCTTCATCCTTCTTGACTAATTACTCAATTTCGATTACTAGTCCTAAAGGAGAGTCACCTCACCTCATTGTGCTCACCAATCTGAAAACTGATACATGGAGAGAGAGAGAGTCAGAAAGGAGATCAACTTCCCATGGATAAGCTGCATAAAAGACTTCCAGTTTAGACTTTTAAGCTTCCTTTATTTCTATACCGACTGCTCAGTGACATTTTTACCACCATCACTTTAAGATAGCCAGGCTAAGAAAGATTAATGGATCTTCCATTTAGATAATAGTTAAGATATTGCTTTCCATACAAATAGTGGTATTGGAAATAATATAATATATTCTACTACCAAAACAAAACCAAAACCACAAATGACCCAACCACTGCATTTTGCTGTCCTACTCAACACAGCCCTCCCATACGTGCAATGTTCTTGAAAATATCCTTTGTGCACCATCACCAGCTTTAAGCAATATACCAGATTATCATGACTTGCATTACCAAGAAGCCAACCTTTGACATTCACTGTGGAACAATAAACATTTATTAGGTTTTATAGCAGGAAAACCTGGCTGATAGGATATGAGCTCATGGGAAACGTTAGAACATGCTGTTGATACATTACATCACTCTAGTCAACAGCTCAGAGACTTTATCCAGACCTCCCTTCTCCACCCGTACAAGCAAGAAGCTCTTTCCATTTCAAAACACTACTTCACTGCAGGTTCACAGCATATAGCTCTGTGACACTCAAAATGAAAGTTTACCTAATCCCCTCCAAACAAACACTATAATATGTAACATTTTTAGTTTCCTATTGCCTGGGACACTAAGCGACCAGGAAAAGTGTCAATGGATTTTTAAAAGATGATCCTTGTTTCGTGTCAAAAGCAGTTACTCACCTATATTTAAGTCAAAATGTAAACAGGCTGAACAGGACAAAAGGTGGTCCACATACAAAGGCCAGCAGAGGGAAATACCTAAACAGGAAAAAAAAAAAAAAAAAAATCCTTATTCTAAGAAAACAAAAAAAAACCAGAAAACTGATTTAACATTTTCAGTGCAGTCATTTTCTGTAAAACTCCCCCAAAAGACATGAACACCTAGGTGAGAAGAGGTTTATAAATACCAGCATTTGTTTACATGGAAAGGGTCCAAACTATAAAGTTGTATTATGCTAATTTTCTTAAAGAGAAAAGAGAAAAAAAAAAAAAACCACAGCAAATCTCTCCACTCTTAAAAATTAAGAAAGGTGGAGGCACTTAAAAAAATACCAACAAGCAAACTCCCCACCAGTAGCCTTCAAAACAATTTGACATATATCCCTGCTAGAAAAATGATCTGTAACTGGCATTCAGAAGTGATGCTTTTGCATGAATTCAAGCATATTCACAACCTCTTGTTCAGTACCTATTAATAAAGGGGATTGCCATAAGCAAGTCTGATTACAGCTATATCCTGCACGGGCAAAGACTAACAAACAAGAACATCTTGCTTTATTAATCCCACCACCCCACATGCTAAAAAAGCCAACACTGGAAACTGGAACACTGGTGTCACCAATCATTACCTATAGTCACAGCTGTACAACTTCTACACAAAGCACCTGCTGCTCCTACATGAACAGATTAAATTATAACCTTTACATGAGGAAATAAAAATAAATGCATTAGTGTCAATTCCAAACTGTTTCCTGGGAAGCTAAAAACAAGATTCAAATCATCGCTACCATGAGATGACAGCTCTGCTTAATCACTGCAACATAAACCATGATAACAAATTATTGCCAAGTGCTGCCTCATTACAAAATCCAGGAGTGGCTCCAAGCCACGTAGTAAATGATTTGTGACAACCACAAAGAGCCACCGCAGCGGAGGGCTGAGCACATTATGACAGCTGGTGAACAGATTCAAAATCCACATCACCTGACAAGGAAAGGAGCTATGAGAATCACCTCTCTCTCTAAGCAACTGCTCTAGAAACCTTACAAGTGCCAATAGTAGAACTTGGAGCTAGAGCCCTTCAGACAGACAATTAAAGAGTTTTCTACACAAAACACTCTCCACTCACTGAGACAGACACGTTGACTGGGACTTGTTTGTCCCTAGGAGGTCCCAGGCTGGAGATCCTCTCCCTTGTCCATCATTAGCACACAGATGTATGTTCACCAGAGCAGCAGGGCAGGGAGGTGGATGAGAAGATCTGTTGAAGGTCTGCTTCTCCCCCTGCCTGCCCCAGCTGGCAGGTACCCTTCCAAGCCCCAGAAAGCTCTGAAGATCTCCCTCACTACTTCCCTTAGTCCAGCAGCAGAAGGCAATGGAGAACAAAAAGAAAGCTCATTCTACTCATTGTAGTGTCTACACTTAGCCTGTACCTGGGGCTAAATTACCGCAGTTACTCTATCACCCTGTAACCCCTCCCCAGCCAAGAAGGGGCATAAGGAAAAGGAGAGGAGGAGACTCACAGGTTGAAATGAAAATGGATTTAATGAAACAGCAAAACTAATACCAATCCCAGTATAAAGTAAACAAAGTTACACTCAGCCTGGCAAACATATGGTGGTCACAGCAAAACGGGAAGGCAGTCCCCAGAAGCAGAAAGAGAAGCAGGGCCAGGAGAAGCCCGAGCACAAGACCCCAAGAAGGAGACCCTCTGTCCTCAGCAAACTTCCCCCTTGATACTGAGCATTACATTTATGGTCTGGGATATGCCTGGAGCCAAATTGGGTCAGTTGCCCTGGCTGGCTGCAAGCTGTAAATGGCATGCAGACCATGGCTGGCCTATGATTCTCTCCCTGTAAAACCAGGACTAGCTACTACCTCAGGAAACTATACGCTATTTTCCCCACTTTAATGAACAGAACTATATCAGGAGTTTAAAGCAGCCCCCAAGAGACCTCTTTTCACCACTGGGTGCAATTAATTCTATTTAAGAGCATATGAGAAACAAAGCATATACTTAATTTCAACACAGTTTACTGGAAGGAGGTGTCACATTTTTAGAACAGAATCCACGCATGATTGAAGACCGAGCTGCTGCAAGTTCAACCATAAGCATTTAGTACATTTGGAAATTCCCTGGCAATGCTGTTAAAGGAACAGACATTTCCTGTAATTTTCGGAAACATTTTATATCTCCCCTCCTCCTTTTTAGCCTTGGTGGTAGAGAAGGGGGAGGGAGAGGATACCATATTACCATAAAGTGAAATATGAATGAGCCACCCAAGTTTCAAGTGGAAACTTCAGCTATTTATGTTCAGGATAAAGGGTTTTTTTCATCATTAGGAGGACAGGATTTTTCTGCTGACTTTAGGAAAAGAAATATACGTCCTTTCAATTACAGTGAATTACAAAAAGATATAAACTTGCCTTTCTACTTACCTCAGGCAAATAAGAAGTCCTACAGGCCTTATTTAAATACTTTTTTTCTATTTTCCAGAATTAGTAATGTAAGCATTTTTTTTTTCCCCTCCTCTCTTGCTCAGGGCCTCCCCTAAACTGCAGCAAAATGAACTCAACCAGTTGGGTCACACAGAACATTCTTCCCACAGCTACAGAGTTGTGGTCCATCAAGCAAGCTCAGAGCTAGGGAGAGACTGAACAGCCAAGCGTGACAGCATCCTTCTAAGGACCTCAGTACCCACCTCTCCTTTCCTAAAGTTGAATCCTGTCCTTTCCTAAAAATCTAACAATGTACAAACTATCTGGCATAAAATTGACAATTTTTGCAGTAAGTTATAAAATTTCATTATCTACATAATCTAAATCTAATGAAATCCAACCCAAAGACACCATAATCTAAGTCTAATGAAATCCAGCCCAAAGTCACAGCACGTAACCTAAGAATTCACAAACCAAATTAGAACTGGAGGACAGCTGCACATCCTGGGAAAACACACCACGAGTGCTGTTTGGTCCTGTACACTGAACGGTGAAGACTCATCATTTAGTTGTGACAACTGGCAAAGTCCACACCTGCCAGTCTGTACCAGCTACTGCACTTTAGCTTTTGATTCAAAGACACAAAGTACAAAAGGAGAACACCTTAAGGGGTTGAAATATTTTATAAATCTTCAAGCTGTTCAAAGTCCAGCATATCCTGACTCTTTGTAGAGCAAGGCAGCTTTACAGCAGTCCCTTTCATAACACCAAGGTTTCCATCTACTACACAATCTGCGTGTCCTGAATTGACTGACCTTGTTCTGCAGCATTACAGACCAATGAACAGTGACTTTTCTATTTGACGTGTCATCTTTTTGCTGAGAAACACATTAAAAGGAGCGCTCCGAAGAGTAGTGCTAAATAAACATCGAGCGCGGCAGCTTTAATAGTCCATGCCACTTCTTTAAAAGGCTTCCCATGAAAGAAGGTAAGAAGGGACCTTGAGGGTCTTCAAATAATACCAGTCTGCAAATAAGAAGCCAAAAGTTAAAATTAAAAAAAAAGTAACTGATCTGCTTTGTGGTCACTGTGTGATGAAAAGAGAAGGCAGATCTGAAGCCTTTGTACAACAACCAGGACAGATTAAAGGCAGAGGATAATGATGGTAATTTCATTAAGGAAATAAATCAGAATAGCTTCTGGGCAAGGCAGGGGTGAACTTCTTGCAATAGACTTTTTAACGACTTCTCAAATTAAACTGAATGACTAAAGATCACACAGTGAGTCAGTTATCTTTAAGAACAAGAGATGTGTAAAGTGCTTCCCCAGTATGGTACACTGTGGGTTAAATGTTCCGGTCTTTCACCCATTTGAGGAAATGACACCAGTTCTCCCGGAAGGCAACATGCACATTCAACCCCTTCACATAAGGGCATGAGAAAGTTTAGAAGGAGTTTCTTTTATTTTTTAATTTTTTTTTTTAACTGTCAACATTAATACTTTGTTTTTTCCTGCTTGTGTCCAAAAATACAGTGCATTGCATGCATGTCCTGTCAGCTGTACAGAGAAACATCTAGAAGTTTAAAAAAAAAAACCCAAAACAACCAGCTCTGTTGTCAACCCCATTTTAAAAAACAAAACAAGTATTTTAAGAAGTGTATGCTACATAGTGATAAAAGCACACAGAAGCACCTTCCGAAGGGATGCTGGGCCAAATAAAACATTGACATTACACATATGTAAGCTCAATCCTACTCAGTAAAGCAGTTAAGTTTAAATTGGTTTCTCCTTAAATGCCATTTATATGGCAAGGAAACTGAATAGATGGTGGAAAACAGTGAGTTGGTACAGCCCAGTTATCTTGAGGTGGGGGCAGAGAAGGAAACACAGAGGTATATATGGTGCACAGCAATGACTCCCAATTAACATAGTGGAATAATTAAACTTTTTAGGTGTTCCTGGAAATTAAACAGTTGCAGTAGCCCTGTTAAGAGGTCTCCTGTTCCAGGCTGTGCAGAGTAGGAAAGGCTATGGGCTATGACATGGAGTGATTGCTGAATTGCAGATTAAACCCAGAAAATTAATTAACAAACTCCTAGATCCAGACAATTGGGACCCAAATCTCCCACCATGGTGTAAGACTCCAGAGAGCTCACACACTGGGAGCAGCACATCTTTTCATATCTATCTGTACTTACAAGGGTAATTCTGGAGGCCTGCTTATTACAATTGCTTTGAAATTTTAATTTCATTGACAAGATGGTACCAACAAGGCCTCAGTTCAGGGAAAAAAGTAGAAGCCATGGTATCTGAGTCGCGCTCCAGGTAACAAGTCTTTCCCAAAGTATCCCAAGTGTTTCTTTGAATTTCAGTGATGTTCTACAAGACCAGCAGCAGTGACAAAGACACATTTCTAGCAGGGGAACTACAGGTCTGAGAAGAGAAGCCATATGTATCTTTACAACAGAAAGGGAGAGCAGAGGGTGACTTGTGTCCCTCAGCTGTGCCCTTCACATCACTATAAACACTACCTAAGTAGAGGAAGAAGAGTGATGTAACCACAAGAGATATTAATCTCCTTTAAGAACAAGTGACAAAATGTGACCACCACTACATCTAGTTTTAGGGATAAATAAGAATTAAGAATGAAAACGGGTCGGGATTTTTTGAATTTTGAAGAGCAAAAGTGTGCAAGAGCAAAGTGAGGGAGTAAATTCTGTAGTTACCTGATAAAAAAACAGTCAACAAGAAATGTTTTGTAGCAGCCTTGCCAGGCTTCTAACAGGATTTCAAATAGCAGAAACAAGAGAAACAAAATGTAATCCCTTAAAATTACATTTTTATTACCCTGTTTGGAGTGTGCTTACACGCATGCACAGCTCCATGCAAATCTATAAACAAGATGTTCTATTTCTCTATAATCTGTAGAGGTACTTTGTTCTACACAGTCCTTTAAAAAGCAACCAGAAAGGCAATGATTGTTGTCAAAGTCATCCCAAGCTAGAAGAGTTCAATGGTCTTTTGCAACAACTGAAGAAATGTATCAACAGAATGGACTAAAATACTTGGAAACCGCAAGGTTCCTCTATTTCTTAGGTATTCACCAACGGAAGAAGGACCAGTTAGTTGTCAATGAACAAGGACAGATCAATAAATAATAGTGACTGGTTTTATAACTTACTGATTATACATAAATTCCTTCTGATGCCACTGGCAAGTGTTCTGATCATTTCCAGACAGAATTCCAGTCCTCACGTGAGCAGCCCATAGGAACAAGTTAGGTTTTGGTATACAATCCTGAGGTTTTTACCTCCAGGAAACTGATCCTGGAGGATAAAGGTATATGATGGGTGGTCCTTAATCACTTTCTTTATGTGAAGATTGAGGTCAGAGTGGAAAAAGAGCCAAGGAAGGAAGTCTGCAGCACCCCTCAAAGACACACGCACACATGCACACCCCTTCCTGAACAACTCCTTTGGACAGTTTAGAGGGTTAATGTGTAGTTTAAGTAGTCAGAGGTGGGGATAAACAGCTTGCACAAGCAATACGCTGGGCTATTAAGTTTTTAGAAGTGACTTAAAAATTAGGTCAGTCTAATTTGTGGCTGATACTTTGTTCTTTCACTACTATGAACTCACAGTGATGTCAGTCTCATGTTCAAACATGCCACAGTTAGCAGCGTACAGGCTTCCTGAGAGACTCTCTCAGCCTTCCTTTGTGCAAAAGGTTTCTGCCAGATTCTTAGCTCATACTTCACTGACTCAGGCATGCCACTCCAGTTTCAAGGGAGTTACACTGGCTTCCTGTCAAATACTGCACAGTTTGATGGTTTGGGGTTTTTTAATACTTTACTGACTAAAAGTTTAACGTCGCCACTTCAGGTTACCATTTTAGGCTTCATCTTCACTACACAACATCCAGAAGAGAACTGGCCATCAAAAGGTGTGAGAAACAGGTGTTTTCAACTAAATTCAACCCACTTTTCAATACTTCAAGGGGGCTTATAAGAAAGACAGGGATTTTTTATCAGGCCCCATTGTGACAGGACAGGGGACAATGGTTTTAAACTGAAAGAGGGTAGGTTTAGACTGGACATGTGGTTGGAGAGGCCTTTGAGCAACCTGCTCTAGTGGGAGGTGTCCCTGCCCATGGCAGGCAGCATGGACTAGGTGATCTTTAAAGGTCCCTTCCAACTCAAGCCATTCTGTGATATTTCCCCATCCTTACCTGATCAAAAGAAACCCTATATGTTCCTGTATTCTACCCCAATTCAGCTAACTCTTGAGGTTGCAAAGCGTCCCACTGAATTGGGATTTCATACCATCCCAAAAAAGCAAAGTGTACTGACATTTAGAAGCTAACCTGTCTGCATAACTGTTGATGTTCAAGGAAGTTATCTTTTCCTTATTATTTCTGACACAAAGCTTGCCACCATGTTTTTAAGCATGTTAGGAAAGACGACAGCTTGTGAAGCAGAAGTACATTCTAAGTTTGTCTAGCTATAAAACTTTCAGTGAGCCTTGGACCCAGCAGGAAGCTTTTGCAAGCATCTTTAACTAGACCCAAGCAAAGCAGCTGTTTGAACCACCACTGCTGCTTGTTTTGCCTGAATGGCAAAATTAAACTGAAAAGGATAAAAGAGAGATTCTTAAAGTAGTTATTAGCCCCTTCCACTTCAGAGTGGGAGACCCACTCTGAAGTGCCACCCTACCTCTCCCCCACTTCTTTTCTTTCCTCATCCTCTCAGACAGGCCAAACCAGCCTTTTGTGTGGCCGCTCTCTTAACTTGAGGGCACAAAAAGAATCTCAGGTGTGAGCAAAAGAAAGCCATCTAAAAATACAACAGTAGGTAAAAAGAACGTTTCACTTTTTTGAAAACATCCATCTGTGAGCTCATTCTTTGCCATCCTAATTCCTCAGGTTTACGCCTGTCACTAACTGTCCTTAACATTGTGTGCATCCGTACCGCAATCAACCTGCTTTTTCCACTGCAGCAGCCACCACAGAAACTCCACCCCACAAACACTCAGCTGGAGCAGAGGAAATGAGGAAAAAGGGGTGACCCTGTATGCTGCTATAACATTTCTCTTTGGGCTACACTATGAGATATATACTACCAGCCCAGACTCTCCCACTCTCTTGTTCATCATCCGGTGTTTCCCAAGTGGTACAGACATTTTTATTTGGGTTTTTGTTTCCTTGTTTTAAACTATCGCACCAGTATGTTCAAACCTCTATTATACGTCCATGGAACAATGCTACTGCAAGAATCCTTAACATGATTAGAAAAGCATTGCACTCTGTGTCAGGAAAGGATGTGTTACCTCACAGCCATTTTCAGCACCACATTAAATTCCAGCTACTCTTAGAAAGAAAACACACAGATGGGGTTCACAAGAACTACACATCCAACAGATCCCCACTATTACTGCTGCATCTGCAACTGCCCAAGGATACAGGAAAGGCAAGTCTTGCTGGGAGAGGTGACATCTTTCAGAGAGCAGTTAATAGGGAGTGATAAGAAGGAGGGCATGAACTCCAGAATGCACAAGCCCTTCCTCACACACGCAGACATGAAACAGAACCAAATAATGATACAGAAACAGAAGTCGAGGCTTACAAAACATCTCCAGATCCAGCCTGTCCCTCTTCCCAAACAGGAAGAGAAGTCCAAAGCACATCCCGAAGTATGTCATAAATTACCCAATGAATCATATTCCTCATGGAAACCGTCTGGCTGAAGCCACACCACTGAAAATAGGCAATAAAAGACAGAAAGAAACCTAAAAGATACCCTCAAAGAAAGAACACTCTCCCCTCCCGAAATTCTTGGAGTTAATACCAAAACCAGAAAATCCTGAAGTCATCCTCATAGGTTTACTAGATTTGTGCTATATTTTTCCCATAAACAAAACTTTCTCTGGATTATCGAGTTGTTTATTTTTCCTAACTCAAACTTGACCTAGACCTAGCTTTATATTCACTGCTTTTGTTTAAAGTTTTAAGTGGGGTTTGTGTTCCTGAAACCTTGCCTGTCTTCTCCAAAGGGCAAGTTTAAATCAGTCTTAATCAGTTTAAACAGGGAAGAAAGAAAACAAAATAATAATCCCTCTCTCTACAAACCTTTCTTATAGCCTGGGTGAAAAAAAAAAGTTTGTATTTTCTGGAAAGAAAAGAACAACAAAACAAAACACCAACAAACAAAACAGGAAAAAGCAAACAACCACACCCCCCAAAAAGAAAAACAACAAAGTAAAAAAAAAAAAAAAAAAAAGGAGAAAATATACAAGAATTATAGTTTCCTTAAAAGTATTTTTCAGGTTACTGAAAACCTTTGCCCATTTCCAGTTACAACTAAAAATGTACTGCATTACTCAAAACTGTACAACTAGAAGTTTCATTCTACAATGCTATAAGGAGGCAATAACTTAGTTCTTCTAAAGTAAAAATAACTTTCCTTTAGTTCAAAGTTGACTTAAAGGTATCAGTGACAAACACAGAAAGTGAGATTAGATGCATTTGTCTTTATAAAGTCATGACAGTGACAGATGTAGTTGATGTGTTTCTTACCTGGGGTTTTGCTTGTTTGTTTGTTGGTTTTTTTTAACTTCTATTTAACTTTTTTTTTTTAATTTATGTTAGTTTGCCAGCTAGAGTGGTGCATGCAATTAGGCTCTCTGTGGGAACTCAGAGTGGCATGAAAAGACTGATCCTGGTGGATATGAGGAGTCATGGCAAAAACACACCCGAGAGAAGCCAACTTCTACCAGTGAATGCCAAAAGCACTTCAGATGTACAGACTTAGGTGAGAAACCGTTTCCAGAAGAGACTTTATCCTTGGCTGCAATTGCCTTCTCTGATAGGATTATAGCAGAGGTCAAAACGTGCAGGAAAAGCGTTGAACGCGGCCACAGAAGCAGAGGTCACCAGGAAAGAGGGGAAGAAGTGCTCCTCCCACCCCCTTCAGGCTTCTTCCTCTGCAGCCACACCACCAGACTCAAGCTAGAGCAGTAAATTCCTAGGGCACGTGCTTCCTACATGAAATAATCCATAAGCTGGGATCTGGGCAAAGTCAAGCACAAATCTAAAAAAACCCCAAAACCTTTAGAGCATCTAAATTTTAATTTAGCTTAGAGGGTTTTGGATCAGGCAAAACAAAAAAAAATACCAAAAACAAAACCCCAAACTATGAGTTAGATCTAGAAGAAAATATATCTAGTCTACCTGTAGCTGCAATGTCTACTCAGAACTAAACCATTTTTCTCTAATCTTGTTCTCACCATCAGCTTAATGCGTAGTTTTGCCAAGGTTCAGTTTTCTGGCACTCTATTGAAAGCATAACCACATAAGACCATCTTGAGAACCAGCTTTAAGTTTGGCAGGGAGACCACCTGGCATCAAAGATATTCCTATCGCTAAGCCTCCGGCCATATGCCTGAATTGTACTCAAAAAGCAAGAAGCTGCATAATAATAACTATTACTTTAAAATGTGTTTGGCAGCTAAAAATCTTCTGATGTTCCAAGCGTGCTTCAGTGCCGGGACTGACAGTGTGCAGAGGAGATGCTTAAATCTAAGACTCAGGAGTT
Organism: Megaceryle torquata; assembly: GCA_024611175.1. Lineage (NCBI taxonomy): Eukaryota > Metazoa > Chordata > Aves > Coraciiformes > Cerylidae > Megaceryle > Megaceryle torquata. The sequence goes on from JANIJG010013656.1 coordinate 34,127, forward strand.
AGCTCTGAATCAAACCACCAACTCGGTGCTCAAACAAGCCTTGGTAGAAAGAAGGATTTATTTGTGTGGGCTCATCCAACAGCTTGGCTACAGAGCTTTTCATACTCAGGCTAAGTACTTTCTCCGTGGCACCTCACAGTGTAGGTCAGGTAAAACTCAAGTTAATAACTCCTTTCAGCACAAGTCTGTAGAATCGAGCATGAGAAAGCACCCATGTGACGACTGCTCGCATTGCATCCTTGTTCTTATGCAGCACGATAGGGATAAGCACCTTCCTTGGGGCGGTACTCGCTCACTTGAGGAGTAATTATTTAACCGCAACCCCATCTGCTTTGCATTCCCATTAAAGAAATTCTAATGCAAAAAGTAAGAGCTTGGCTATGAGTCCTTGGCCCAAATATCCTCCTATCAGCGCTACGCTGCTTGCCAGGTCATCGTTGCTTGTACTTCAGATGTTTGCAGCAGACAGACTGTGACAAATCCAGAGAACTTTGTCATTAAAGGAAAAAACTTTGAGCTTAACAGTAGAAAGTGCTCTCCGTGCTTCACTAACTTTATCAAGCTATACTGTACAGACAGTTGAAATTAATAGAAGGATTCTTAGGAAGCTCCAACTTTGGAACCATGTTTTCTCTGCTTCAGGTAGACTGGAATAAGGAAAACATCAGGGAAGAAAATTTATGCCCTTTAGCCTCCGAAAAACACAAAAAGGACTCCCAAGGGAAACCAGCCCACTACAGACAGTAATTTAAGCAGTACAGATCTACCCAAGAACATCAGCTTCTCTTTCTGCCTGCTCTGGGGAGTTACCTTTACTACCGCAGAAAAGCAGGATCCTGCTCTGCCTTAGCTACTTAAAGGCATTTGAGCTGTTTCCTCTGAAAGGAACAAACAGACAAAGCTCACCAGCTTCAAGAACATCTGAAGGAAAAAAAAATTCCACTCATGCTGTTACCACTCAACAAAGATAAAGACATGCAATAAAATGTCCCACTCCACTGCATTTTGCACTTACTACTGTACGTAGCTCTCATGACTTAAAGCAGTGTCTCCCAGACAGGCAGCTGAACAGTCTAGGTAAGTATCTATTTTGATAAAACCATAGTCATATCCAAAATTATTTTGGTGCACACCAAGTGAATGATTTACTAACTTGGAATTCACATTTCATTATAGGGATAAGTTATCACAGAGGATCAGACTAACTAAGAATCTAAATACGGGCACCTTCTTTTAGTATTTTTAAGGCATGATCAAATGCTCTTGGGGCCTTTCACAGGCTGTCTATCCATCCAACACGTCAATTCCCATGGCACTCCACCCAGCCTTTGCTCTTTTCAGACATTCAAATGCATTCAGTTTTACCCATGAGAAAGCTTTTTCTCAAGAGCAAGTTCCATGTCTGAACCCAGCAATTAGATTAACAATAGTTTCAGACACATACAAAATTGCAGAATCCATCGCCATACTCCCGATGCCCCAAGCAGGAATGGTGGGTTGCATCCACCATGGCAGAAGCATTCAGGACTTCACAAAGAGAGCAGCCAATGTGTGAAGAGCCAGGAGGTAACACAGCCATCAGGGTTACTGAGATAGGCATTTTACACTTGTCTCTTAGCAATTAAGAAAATCTTAAAGTTCAATGATTATGAAGAAGAGCAACAATGGGCCACCTTTTATGCTTCACAGGTTTCAACTAAACCATAAAAAACAAGAGATTAAGCCTCCTGGAAGGTCTGGTAATTTTCTTACTCTGTTTATATTTTTATCATGATCAACTGTGTTTCAATTTAAATTTTTTTAATCTAGAGAAAAGTTACTTTATCCATTGTAAAGCTATAAACATAGCTAACTCATTTGAGGTTGACATCCACATGGAGCAATAAACGAATTTGTGGCATCCTATACAAACAGTTCAGTGAAAACCCAACATTAAATGGCCCATCAGGTACTAATATGTAAAGAAAGAGTCAGATGTGAAAATTCAGTCAGAAAATTTGTCCATTTGTTGCAGCTTCTGAGTTTTCTACAAGAAAAAAAAAGGGGGGGGGGGGAAGAAAAAAGAAAAAAATACCCTGAAAGCAAATCTTAAATTAACACACACATGCACACTACTTCACTAAGTTCACAGAGAACACAATAACAACAGTGGTCAAAGATGTGTCTTGCCAGAGCAGAAACAAGTTTACGTGAAATACATTTTGGGTCTGTCAGGAACCACCACATGTAAACCCATCACTTCGACACTTTATCCATCTCAAAATTCAGCTCTGTTAAAACCCCAACAGCAAACCCGAGCATACATTAAGGAAACAACCACTGCTCATGACACAGGCTCAAGAGAAAAAATAGGAAGACAGGAATTAGCACCAGAAGGTACAGAAGAAAGAGGGGTTTGATGTTTAAGAGTTACTTTGAAGAGGTCATCTTGTGCATGCCAACTGCTGGCAGTCACCAACAAAAATAAATTCTTGCTGTTAACAGAAGTAACTGAAAAGACAGGGAACTTCAGAAGTTACTACACTTTCTTCTGGATTTTAACCACCGTGCATTGCAATAAAAAAGGTGACAGAAAGACAACATGATTAACTGATGGCCAATCTAGAACAACGTGTCACTACCTGATGGCTTCACGTAAAAATCAAGTTACTGAATGGTGAACTAACTTCTAGCAGCCCAATGAAGGAACTGAAAAATGTGCCACAGCCAAGAGGCTCCTTTTTTGCATTCCCTTTTTTTTTTCCAACTTCACCTCATGACAGATTTCTCCCTAGACTTCTACATCAAAGCTAGAGCTGTACCCTGCCTTTTTTTTTTACATGGTATTAAAACAATTTAAACACCACAGATGAAAAATGCTCAGGGAGGCACACGACTGCCTTTCACTAGTAGCACAGCAGCATTTCCTTTGGCTTGACCATGCTGCTCACACCTAGCAGAACACTGCAGCAAATGTAATTTTCTAAACACAATCCTTTGACCAGATGTATCTTTATTTTCATCTTAAGCCTCAAAAATGCGAGACCTTCATCTATCTCACACTGCTTCCAAACACTGCCTCAAAATCACTACTTGGCAATGTCTACACTACAATGCCTACTTTGGCATCAGTACTAAGATCAGAATTGCCTCAGTGAGCATCAATCCTCTCTGCTTCTAGGACCACCAAACACAGCAGAGTCCATGGTCTGTGACTGGCCTCCTGACTTCTATAATAAACATCTGTATTACTGCATTGAAGGATACTGTAAAAAAAGGGTATATTAAGTAAAAATAAACTGTGACTCCAGTTTTAGATGCCAAAGCAAACAAGATTAGTACTCCATAAAGAAAATAACTGAGTTATTTACCACTTTGGAGTTATACCAAGTAGTTGATACAACCAAGCTAAAGCCCGGGATTTTGGTATATTTTCATTACAACTTGGTTTTGAGCAATTTGGTCTCAAGACAGCACTGGTCTCTGCAGGAAAAAAAAAAAGCAATCTCAAAAACCTTTTCTCTGCTTCTGGAATAACACTTCTCAATCATTCCATTTCACAACAGTGACCTTAACAGGAAAAAAAAAAAGAAGAAATAAGTATTTTGATAACAAGTTCTCTGTTTAGTGTTTCATAACAATTTTATGCTTGCAGGGATGCCGTGTCGTTCTGGACAGAGAGTATTTCAAAATCAAAACCTATCAGGAAGGAATTAAGAGAACTGTGCTCCCCAAATAGGGAAGGCAGCTGATACAGAAGTGAAGAGCACACTATACTATCAGTCCAGCCTTCCTCACTCCTTTAGTTAGTGAAATGGCATTATATTTGAGGTCAGCCAAAGCACTCTGCATATGAGGAACCATTAGCTGCCATGAAGGTTGATGAGGAAAAGTCTTTTCCTAGGGGAAAATATAAACAAACCAACCCCCAAAAAAGTCTGTATGTGGCTATTGGGAGGAGAGGAGGAACAAGAGGAAGAAGAAATCACTATGAATCTGGTGTCTTGAATTCAGGGAAACATCAGAGCTGTTGTAATTCTTGTAATTGTAAATAAAAGAGCTAAACAAGGAACCACACATTTACTGTGGAAAAGAGGGAAGAGTCAAGCCAATTCTGTTCTGAGAAGGAAGTAAGGGGAATACCATGTCAAATGCAAAAAGAATCTAATTTGATGAAAGACCATCCACATTTCAATTTAGGCTTTGAACCATGGCAGAACAACCCAAGGGACATTTTTTGTCCCATGTTTGTTCTTTACCTGGAAATAAGAAACTAAGTTTTTCCCCTGCTCCTCACTAGAATGATTTTAGTACTATGTCAGAAAGACGGTTTACCATTTGCATTAGCTCACCACTAAGTGACAGTGGTCACAATACAGCTGAGTTCACCACACTCCTGGAAGGAATCCTACCAGAGCTAGCACCACGCCATTGTGTTTCAGAAATGGTGGTTAAGACACTGCCAGGCCAAAAGATTCTCCAATTGAAGAAGAGAGAGGAAATTAAAAACTGCATGTTTAGCTCCCAGCTGAGGCTGGAAGCGGCGGAAGGTATACATACCACTTCACAAGGAAAGGGAACAGGAAGCCAGGGAAGAAAAGAGTCATTATGTTCAAATGGTAACATTTTCGTGAGGTTACACAGGCCAAATGAGCATATCCCAGAAAAATGTGAATCCAAGCCTGGGTAAAGAAACAGAAAGCAGAGTAAGTGACAGCAGACAGAAAAAGAAATTTAAAAAACCAACAACTTTAGAAGAGTGAAGATATCAGACTGGAAAATATATCAAAGCAATAAGAAAAATCATAAGAGCTTGTGCACAAAAATGAAAGGGTGCAATTAAATGTGATAGGAGCAACTAGATAATAAAAAACAAAGAGAGCAAACCCACGTTTCTTTGCAAGAGCTTCTCCTGCACAGGATGCTGGCAAAAGATAAGTTCAAGATGGACTAAGTCTACTGTCAGGACTGACCTATTAAAAGAAAAGAAAAAAAAAAAGCTGATTGACTAACAGTAAGCCACCACTGTCTTCAAGACTTGAGACAATTAAAGAATCCAGCAGAAGAGGCTACTTGCAAGTTCATTCTCCAACTGAGTCTCAATTGAAGTATGAACAGTCATAAAAACTACTTGAAGCAGCAGACTCAGAGGAGCAGCTGGAGGCAGAGGGACTGTGTCAAACAGCTGGATTCAGTAACCTTTTCTAATAGCACAGCTGGAAAAAGACACTTTGTCAATAGTCTTTAGACTATTGTTCTCTGGCTTTGTGTATTTAGGTTAAAGCTCCTGGTGCCACTGACTAGTTGTACTTACACAAAGCACTCACACTGACAGCAACGTACAACATAACCCAAAATATTAGAAGACAAAGCTGGGGAAGCTGGTACATTTGTACCTGCAACGTCCTGAGAGGACATCAACCTCTTGAACTGGACATATTCTAGAAGCAAATACAAAATTTGCCAACTCTTTAAAAAGAAAAAATAGAAAAGCTTCTCTTGCATCTAGAATAACTACATACATATCTGATTAAAAAAAAAAACAAACAAAACCCCAACAACAAAACCAAACAAAACCAAGCAAACCACAAAGAATAAATTACTAAAAGCATGAGGAAAAACAGCAGCTCACAACAGAAAGAGTTTCCCCCACCCCTTTCCACCCTCTCCGTTGCGCTGAAGGACATGTCTTTTACATGGACTCAGGAGCATGTTATTTGATGCTTAAGTCCCAGAACCCTACAAATTTCTCAAATAAAGATATGGTCTACAGCGCAAAGTTTTGAAATAAATTCATTCTTAAATATTTACAAATACCTAGCAATAAAGACCGGATACACAAGCCCACACAAAATTATTCTCTCAACAGCGGACATACTCTGTTCCACCATTTCTAGTTTTTAATGTGTATCTGGCTGTATAGGCTGGATATTAGGAAACATTTCTTCACTGAAAGGGTTATCAACCATTGGAATGGTCTGCCCAGGGCAGTGGTGGAGTTGCCATCTCTGGAAGCATTTAAATGGTGTGTGGACCTGGTGCTCAGGGACATAGTTCAGTGGTGAGCTTGCAGTGCTGGGTCAAAGGTTGGACTAGATAATCTTGAAGGTCTCTTCCAACCAAAGACATTCTCTGATTCTGTGATCTTCAGTTCCATGAATTATAAACCAAAACACAAGCTCAGACAAAACACAAGACTAACTCATTAGTGTTTAACTATCTTCAAAAAGCTATCTTCAAGATGCACAAATAGTCTTTATTACTGTGAACCCACTGGAAGGTATGCCTTTCTCTGTTCTTCCTATAACTTGTCGTTAGACTTCATTTAGACAGCCTGTGAAATGGCTTCTCCTCATACACACAGAAAATAACTCTTTTGTTATTATCTACTACTGCAAGTTTAGTATAACTAGCCAAAGTGAAATGATCTTATCCTACTGTCACATTAGAACTATGTTTTCTGTGATTTAAAAGGCTCATTTTCATGTGCAACTAATGCAGAACTTCTTTCTTCGTTTCAAAAAATATTTTTCTTCTTTGTTGACGCAATTTTCTTCTCCCTCCCATATTTACTCTATCTAGACAGACTTTCCCAACAGCTCATCAATACCTTTTCTTTCTCTCTCCAGTTCTGCTCCTTGCACACGTCTCCCATTTCTAGTATTTTCACCATGGTAGAAGTTGTCCCCACACAACATTTGAAACTTTTCAACCTGTAGTTTGATACTTCAGCTCCAGGTGAGCCTGAATATTTTTCCACTGTATTGCAATTAAACCACAGTTTGAGTAAAAGCAGAAGGATCACAGTTCTGCCTGAAAACATCAGAAGATGGTACTGCATTTCAAGTTAACCATTTAAATATACATCAAAACAAATTCTGCAGATTTCCGAATTCAAGGAAGTCTGTTTTACCATCAGTGAAGAAGTTGAAAGATGTGGTTCTGTGCTGACGGTTTAATTACTCCACCTTCACCATGTCCCAAAGCAGCTAATCTACTTGATGCCCATCCAACTCCACCTGTCCAAAGAAAGCAATGCTATTTTCTACCAACAGGTAGACTTCCCCAGCTATGCTCTGATGTGTAACAATTGACATTTGAAAGGGAAAGACCTTTCAAGGAGGAAACTACACTTGTAGATTCTCACTTTGCCAACATAAATGGAAAAAAACCAAACAGGTAAACGTGATAAACAGCTAAGGAAGAATAATGTTTCACTGTGCTGAAAAGCTGTATCAACAGTTGGGCCAAATATTATGCACTCAATGGAAATGTCTTATTTTGGTAGATAATAACAAGATGATTTTTCTAAGTGTACTTAATAATTTAGTTAAGCAAAGAGACAGAAAAATGTCCTACTACTAGATATCTACTCCAGTATCAGGCAGGTTCCAGGTTAAGGAAGGCATAATATTGTCATTATTTTTGTTTTCCTTAGAACCTCTAACATCTGTTAAATGCTTAAAGTTTTGTTTTCTTTCTTTTTTTTTTTTTTAACTCAAAATTGAACTGCAGACTGAGATATAACTGTTTGCTGAGCTTGTACACACAAAAAGTTAAATGCTCAACATCCCTCCGAAGTTAATCCATAACATAAATTCTTGGCTTTGAAATATTCAAAGACTTAAATCATCTACACTGTCTTGAACCCTTTTTTTTTTTAATTACTCATTAAGCCATGAAAGCCATTTTTCTGCCAAAGTAGACAGTGTCTTCAAATAAAAGGGTGAAGACAAAAAAAAAAAAGAAAGAAAGAAAAAAAAAAAAAAAAAGAGGGAAAAATCACCATCGAAGGACTTGGCAGCATTTAAAAATTCCCAAAACAAACACCATGCCCCTCTAAACTAGCATTTGCTAACAGTATCACTGTATTCGTCTTTTTGTGTGTGTGTGTGCCTGCCACTAAGTAGCACATAAGAACAGATAGCTCCAAAGCTTCCTGAAAGGACAAGACCTGAACCTATAACCTGAATCAGTACCCCCTTCCCCACCCACCCACCTCCCCTATTGTATTACCTCCTTATTCTTGACTGAAACGGGAGGCAAAGTCAGAAACTGAAAATAACATTCTAGCTATTTTAATGCAAAATCTTGAAAATCCTTACCACAGCTCAATTTAAAAGATTAGATGATCACTGGTTGAACCCTCTCAAAATCCTGTAACTAAAAGGAAAAGATTTAGTGTTAAACAGCAGCTGTATTTTCACTTAGCTATGCAGACATTTCATAGCCACTTTGCCATACGAGCTTATGTCTGGGTGTTTGAATAAAAATAGCTTATAGGCTTGCTTGTTACGCCATTAAATAAAGTGCACAAAGGAATTACCAGTACTGTTTTTGCCCATGAAAGGCAATGGTCATTAATAGCTTGTATTTGCAGAAGGTTTTCAGAGGGATAGCATGCCTGAGCTTCCTTCTACAGCTTTCTATAGGTTTAAGCACACACAAGGCAGCAGGGGAAAAGACACTACACATTTCCTCATTCCAGACCAGGTCACGCCTGCTGGAGAGTTGGCAAGTCAAGCAAAACTCAGCTGGACAAAAAGGTTCAAATGCTGTACATTTGAGGGGGCAGAAGGATGCAGGTCTCTTCATGGAAAGACTATCTTGGGAAAATGTGCAATGATGGTTAGTTAGTAGTCAGACACCTTCTTTTGCATCCTAACTAGTATCTTATCTAGGTGATCCTGCTCTGTCAAGGGGATTGGCCTAGATGATCTTTTGAGGTCCCTTCCAACCCCAAACATTCTGTGATTCTGTGATCTCGGGGATTTGAACTTGTATTACTATTGTTTTTACAATCCATTTTATGCTTGAAGGAATTAACTTTCTTCCAGTAACATTTTGAGAGGCAATAGGCAACAAATGGGCTACTCATACAATCATGTCTGGGCTGGATAGACACATTTTTTGAGCATCTTCAAGTAGGTCCACCTGGAAATCACAGCAGACAGGCGAAGTGAGCTGCACTAAGGAAACATACTTTGTCAGTTGGATGGTATCCAAACATGGATCACCTAACAAGCAAACTGGAGGACTGAGAAGCTGACAACATGCTCACAACATGTCAACCATGAGAAGCGAGGGATTTTCACCAGCGGGACAAGAGAGCTTACACCACTGACTAGGAAAAATACATCATTGTATATGTTTGGATGAAAAGTCACATGCAAGAAAAAGCACCACAAAACAAAAAAAAAGGAAATGGTGAGAAACAAACAAGGTAACAGAGGAAAGTACAAGTGCAAGCACCTTCATTAGTTTGTCTAAATGTGCCCTGAATAAAGTCCCCTCCTTTCTAGGGGAACGTGACATTTACCAGCTCCCATAAGGACAATGCCTGTTTGCCTTCAGCTGCTGTGTCTTCCCAAGGTATGGGACTGAGAAGCTACAGACCAGTCATTGTTGACTCCCTTTCTTCAGTAAGGCCTCAGAGCACTTGCTGTGTAAAGCTTGAGAGCTTTTAGGAAATTGAAATGACATAGGAGTAGCCTGGGAGAAAGTGGAAGAAGGCACTGGGTCGTGTTGCTGTGAGGAGAGACTTGTCATCGATGCAGAACTCCAAACAAACTATGAGAAGAGAGATACTTCACAGCCTGTCCTCAATCTGGAACACACCCGCCTTGCACCCTGGGTCTTGGGACAGGCAGTCCTACTAAAGTGGTGACACCATTTGCCTTCTGCTAATCTGGATTCAATCTAGTGCATGCTTTCAGACTTACTGGGATTTAACCCAATAACGTCAACCCAATGTGCCAAGATTACTGCTGTACTTTCTTGCTGTTGCTGGAATATTCTTTGTACTTGCTTAAAAACTGGCAAAGCTTTATGAGTCTTCATTGAAATCAAGATGAAGGTTATACTGTTTGCTTCCCAAGTATTCCTAGTAAGAGACCTTAGTAATTCCCTTATTTTAGAATGGCACTCTGAATATGATGGGGTTAGAAGCGATACATCTAATACAGTTTCTTTCCCCACCAGCTCTCTTTGCTCCCAGTTTTCCAGAGTTCAGTCTCCCATGAAACTGTAAGGGATGGCAGAGCTGGAAAGCAAGCACAATATTTTAAGAAAGACAGTATGAAATTCCAACACCTAAGCAGGCTCCTACCTGTAACAAAATACTTGTGGGAACTGTATAGACGATAGGTGCTATACCTATTCCAGACAGCACTAATACAAAGAGTGGAAACTAATCTCATGCCTGTCCTTTACCAAATGTTCTTGGTGCTTACAACCCACCTTTGAAATGAAGGCTTGTTTCAGTAGCGAGAGAAACCCTCTCAAGTGTAGTTCAGACTCTTGGAATATATTTGGAAGACAGTGTGTAGAAGATGGATGGCTTCCATACTTAAGGGACTGTATAAACTTAGTGAAATACACACTATCAAGAAAGTCACTCCCCTGCAAGCACCATCTTGCAGGTACAAACCCAAGTCCTGACATGGGATTTGAGTCTTTAAAGTCTGGGGTGAACAATTCTTGCACCTAGAGATCGAGAAGCAAACCCAAAACTTGGGCTATTAAAAGTGTGGTGCTTCTATCCCTATCATTATGAGTTACTCAGCCTTTAAAGATGCTTTACCAGAGGTTCAGTAGGAACAAAATGCAGCACCGAATCAATTCTACCCAGAAGAGTGGGGGGGGGGAAGGACAGTTGCTTTCTGAGAGCAACATCTATGCTACACATGCAGAGCCAAAGCTGCCTAATCCAGCAGGCTGAACACATACTAGTTATTCAAACTCAAGAACGTGTGCATAAAAGGAATTTCATACAATTAGTCTCTGTTGTCCTCCTCGATTTATGCTCTCTGTAAATTTCCCATCCCAGTGCTGCTACACTACACACTCAGACACATCGTTTTGCCTCTCACAGTGCCTTCAGTAATATAAAAAAAACCCTCAAACATTAGGCAAGCAGGCAAGGATGCCTAAAAAGACAGTATTTGTACAAGCCACTGATCTGTCATTCAGTCAAGAAACAGGCTCAATTCATGGATTATTACAGTAAAGCAAAGTCCAGTGAAGCACAATGAAAAGAGGTAACACTGGTTTAGTCTCAGTATTAGAAACCATGTGTCATAGTTTTCTGTCAAACTAATGTAATGGAACAGAGTTATGATTCTTTATTAAAAAAAAAATTAAAATAAAATATTCATACAGTTTCATGAGATTTTCACTCTGGATAGCATGAAAAAAGATCTTACAGAAGACAAAAATTACTTTCTTTTTTTTTTTCCCTCAACTACTGAAAGCCTCTGCACACCTCTGTTTGTGTATCTTTATTTTCTAAAGAATGAAAAGAAGTTTGTAATTTAAGCTTGGAAGCAAAGAAGAGTGCAAATTCACCTGAGGAGGTCCATGCAAGGAACTCATTCTACTTTCTAAGAAACGGTATGAAAACTTGTATCACACAGGGTAAAATCAGTTGCAAGAACACACTAAAGAGAAGCTGTATAAGTTACTGGCAACGTATGGCTGATATTGTGACCAAGAAAGAGCAGAGATAATGGACTTCCTCTCAAAGAAGGACCATGTTTCAGCAGATCACTTCATATATTCACACAGTGCAAATGTTACAGCTTCTGACAGTGCAAGCACAGAAAAGCAGCAGTATGGGAGCTCAAGAAGGTCCATGGCAGAAGAGGTCATTCTGCACCCCCACAGTCCCACAGGAAACCTCCCATCATGGAGGCAACACACTTTCCCCTCTTTCCTATCCTGCCCAATTATGAATTTGGGGTTTTTCAGCTGCTGGAGCATTTTGTAGGGACACAACATGGAAAGCTGCCAGCCTTCCCAGAGCCAACTCCGAGTAGGTCAGTGTTGGCTCAGCAGCAGACCACATAGCGCAGCAAAAGGAAACACAAGGCCTTGAACTCATGCCCATCTTCCCTCTTGTCCTCCATAAACACACCCTAGACGCAGATTTTCTTTGATCGCCAAGGAACAGCAATTCACTGGTGGCCAACATCATCTTCACTGGAGACCTTGATAGCTGCCAACAGGCCCTATCCATAAGCAAACCAAGAACTGCTCAGATTAAAACTATGCAAACCCAGAAGTTGCCAAACTTTTATCATTAATGTGTATTTTTGGCTTTCTTCAGGTGTTATGGGAACTTACAGAGTAATTGTAATGGAGATTTCTTACATGGAGCTGCAAAGCAATACCAATCTGAAAATCAGGTCCAGCAAAGGAGAGAAGCAGAGATAGGAATTTCCCTGTTCCCACAGCCATCTTCAGACAGCAGCAACACTGCAGTAGCACAGGAGACATCTCAGACTCTAGCCTTGCTCCAGAGCCATTTTCATCTCAGTCATCTTTGTTATCAGGGTGGTGATACTACTATTCTACTGATAAAAAGAAAACCCTGGGGATAGGGACCCCCAAGTGACAACTAGGAAGTAGCCTGAGGTTAGTGTACACTTCACCTTCATGCAAATGACTCCTGGTCCTCAGTTAATTGCTGGCTTTAGTCCAGGCTGACATCCTCATACACATCACCAGGCCACCTACCACCTTTGAGTTTTGTATCATGCAAAAAGTAGAGGCCATGTAGGTAACTGGCAGCCCTAAAGAATGACACATTAGCCTTTGTTTATGAAGGGGGACACCAAATAAACCAGAGAAATATTACCAATACTGATATGATATGCTATTACTGATACCTCAAATATTCTATAGAAACCCTCCATGTCACTACACTAAACCTGGGAATGATCCCTAAGGAACTGTAGGGCAAGTGAACGTACCACACAATGCATCAAGGACATGGCCACTTCCCCACTACCCAGAAAAACAGTTTGATGATAAATCTTCTAAAATAATCGTGGATCTACCATTACACAACCCTGCACAAAATACTACAAGATTACAAGAAACATTCAGTCATTTGAGCAGTGTAACAATGCATCTGTAGAGACATACACAAGACTTACAGGCCGAATCCACATTTCTTCCTGAGGGCGAAACAAAAGTCAAAAAGGAGAGGGATGTGCCAATCCTTCCATGCCCCCTCTATACCATCTGACTAGTAAGGACTGTCAGCACTTGAAGAATATCCATGATGCTTTCCTCATTGCTCTTACAGGGGGGAAAAAAAGGGAGAGGGAGGCTGAGGGAGGCCGAGGGAGGCCGAGGGAGGCCGAGATCATAGAAAATTCAACAGGCATACTATAAAGTGAAAGTTAGCACTCTGTTTCCTTTTTCTTCAAGGAAAAAATGCTTCAGCTGTGCTTACTGTATTCCTTAGAAAATTTGTATTTTGAAAGCAGTGAATATAGCTGAATAGGTCAGGAGATTAAGGCATCGGACTTTGGAAAGATGGGTGACAGGCCCTCACCTTGCACAGCAAATTGGAGCAGAGCTCACTTGATGACCAATGCAAGTTACAGAAAACCATGGCTCATTTGCCTATTCAGCGTTTCTTATGGAGGTCTAGAAGACAGCCTGAATTTGCCCTCCGAGGGCTTCTTAAAGCCTACAGCAATCACTTATCTCAGAGGTGGAAAAGTGCAGCTGACCCATCCCACCATTCAGCCTCTAGTAAGTCCATACAAATCCAGTCACCCTGTCTCTCTTGCTGCTTGCTGTGAGCACAGAGGAGCAGAATTCAGGGGCAGAATGATTTGACAAGGAAGGTGCACAGGCACATGGTAGATACAACCACAACTCCTCCCACAGGCTGAGGGCTGGCTCAGACCCCAGAGGAGACAGAGCTCTTAGCGAAATCCATTTAACACATTCCTGCACAGCTCCTGCCGATACTGTTCCTATGGGCCGTTGAAGCTGTTCAAGCTAAAAGCAAACACCCTTGCCAGGCTTGTTGCCTTCACTGAAAGAAGAGCATACATTTTACAGAAACAAAGATAAGCCGATCCCCTTTCTTTTACACAAGTTCTTCTGGCGTGATTTTGTTCCGTTATATCTGCTTAGGTAGCTAACAAACCAGAGCTACTGGAGCAGGAATGTATTTATGTGTCTTCATACAACATGTTGCATTTTTAAGTGTTTGGTTGGGCTTTCTGGACATTTGCACATGTATTAAACCATACAGCATTTTGCAGCTACCACCTGTAATTAGCGCAGGAACTGCCACCTTCACAGCTGCTTTTATTTTTTTGTTCATTCAATGCACAATTTCAAGGTCTCTTTTTAAGATACACTGGAACACTATTCTACTAAATCAGCATATTGACCAAAATTTATTCCACGTCAGACATTTGTTTTAAAGATTCCTTCCTAAAAATCTTAATAAGCATAGTCAGTAAATGCAGGATTTACTTTGGGATAGCACTATTACTTGTATCTTTTGTCATTAAAAATTAAAGCTAAAAATACACATATACTCGCCCTGTTATATACTTGCTCCACATTCAAATAGAAACCCCCAGACAACCAACATAAACAACTGTGATGAATGCTTCAGTCTCCAGTGGGCACTGGGATGAACACCATAAAAAGAAATTAAGACTTTCTATTTTTCCATCTCCCCTCAAAACACAGGAGTCTAAACCAACTCCCGTTTGGTCAGTTGTGACTTTGTAAACTCCCTATCTACCAAACCGCACGCTGCCAGGAATAGTGTAAATCTCAAAGCAAGGATTACAAAATTGTTTTGGGGTTTTGGTTGGGGGTTTTTCTTTTAAGAACCCCAACACATATCCTTACAAGGAGAAACAGTTCAATCCGCTTTTTAGCTTTCAAAATTAGCACAGATCTATTTATTCTGCTGGGTATACACTGAATGTTTGAATAAAAAAAAAAAAAAAAAGTTAGTCATAGGTCAGACAATACAGCTCGCTATGGCTACACCCTTCGCTTGAAGGAAAATCAAAAGATTGATTTTTCTAGTTCAACCAGCTAAAGTGACAATAAATGAAAGTAAATCACCCTAGCTTTTCTTTAAAGAGGGAGAAAGAGAGAGGGAGAGAGAGAAAGAGAGAAGGAGAGAGAGAAAGAGAGAAGGAGAGAGAGAAAGAGAGAAGGAAAGAGAGAGGGAAAGAGAGAGGGAAAGAGAGAGGGAAAGAGAGAGGGAAAGAGAGAGGGAAAGAGAGAGGGAAA
>JANIJG010013657.1:0-16057 GCA_024611175.1 Megaceryle torquata
GTTACCTCCATTCATCAATAATGACAGTGAAAAAGTTTGTATCAATTGAAAGTGCTGCAACAGAACTGCTGGCAGCTTGGGAACTGGCACCCGCTTAACATCCTGGCACAAAACTACAGATCCCTGAAAATATGATCAGAATAGAGAGACAGACCAAGCAGCAAGCAGCAGCACAGACAGCACAAATGAAATGCAGGGACCGCCTGGCAGTGTCCTGGCTTCCACCTCTCCTCTGGAGCCTGGCTCCAGAGGAGTCAGAGAAGGACTGGAGGATAAAGGAGGTCACAGGTGGCTTGGAGACTCAGCTCTGGAAGAATTTTCTTGGCCTGTTCACTGTGTGGTTGCTTTTTTACTCAGCTTTTTTTGCTTTCCGTTTCCTCGTGCCTTCATTCAGCTCCTCTTTTGACTTTGCAGGAGGAGGCGGAGGATGGGAAACCTCATGGGAGGCCCCATGCTGATGATTATGATGATGACTCGTGTGTCCACTGGAAATAGAGCCAAAGAAAACTGGGCAGACAAAGTTTTCCACTGGAGCAAAAGGTGAGGCGTGAGAGTGAGTTGCCGTCATGAAAACCTGTCGTGCAACAGTGAAAAAGTTAAAGGTAACACACACCAACTACAAAACACTAACTAGTAAGGAGCATTCCAGTTACCCCAGCTACATGTACCCTACTGCTAGGTATATCACAAGGATCTTCCACCATATGCCTACACGATGGAGAGCTTAGCCTCCGATTTCCTGAGCAGATCTTTCCTGGTGTGTACAGCCAGCACTTTCCACAGTGGCTCAGCTGAACACCCCCAGTTTAAGTCTGCACCCTTTCTCTGGTTCTGTAGCTTTGTTGGCAGCAAACATGCAATAAACTTACCTTGCAAACTATCATGAACATGGTGAAAAAGAAGATGAGGTTGGCCTCAGAGATGGGGAGCCAGTGAGTTTGTTGCAGAGTGAAGAGGACCGTGCCATACAGACTAGCCTTTGTAGGGCTAGGAGAGAAATAAAAAAGTTTTCTAGAAGGTTTGCATTCAGCCCTGAATGATTCTTTAAATTCCATTTTTGGTCTGGAAGAGAATTTACAGGCTACCTACTTACAAGGACATATGAAGAATTTCATTTGTTTCAGGCTTCCAGACTCCACGCAGCAGTTGCTCAAAGTTAGACATCAAGGCAACACCGGAACCTGCCAAACAGTCCAAGGGAACAGTTAGAAGTGCCACAGCAGAAGAGAGCTCTGCTGCCTTTTCTGGATCCCTGAGGGGTGAGGCTAACCTACAGGGAACAAAAGGCTTGGGACAGCCTTCCCAAATTTAGAAGTTAATCTAAAACAACAGAGCAGGGCAAACGCTTTCTAGACTTTCTAGAACATTCAGGGAAGGGTTATTTGCCTCGGTTCCATTTACCAATGCTTAAATGCTTGCTCCAAACAAAAGCTAAAGGAAACCAACTGGGCTGTTTCAGCAATGATAGGATCCCCCCCCCAAAAAAAAAGATACAGGTGAGACCAGAGACAGAAGAACACGGGAGAAAGAATAAAGAATTCCTGAATTTTACACCCGTATTTCGCAGTGACTCCAGTTCTTTGTGCCTCCATTAAAGTTAGAGGATGACTCAGCTGCCAGCCATTCTGCAAGTACGAGCAAATACCTGTGTTCTAGGGGACTTGACTGACTGAAGCCAGCTGAGCACATCCCCTGACCAGCCTGCTGGTCAGCACCGAGTGATGTGGTCACCACAAGCTTCACTCACACACTCTCCTGTCCCTCCCCACAGGGCTGGGTGCCTCCCTGCCACATTAAGAGTATCTCACGTGTCACCTTTGACCCATCCAGTAGCCATCATAACGAACCACCCATGGTGGTAACGGTGATGAGCATGGTGGACTCCGGCTGCAATTTTGCGCACTCTGACCACCTCCTTCATTGCCACAAAGACGAGCTTCATGGGCAGGAAGCTGACGCACTTGTAGAAGAGGTTCATGGGGCAGAAGAATATGAGATACCTGGAAGAAAACCACAAAGAGGTTAAGAACCCATTTGTTTGTCGTGATGTGGGATGTTTAGAGAGGATTGGTTATAAGAGCACTGTGGTCTGAGCTTGAGTCAGGTCAGGAGAGGGAAGTGCTGGTTCTGTCACGCAAAAGCCCACGCAACCCATATGCACTGAGGTGATGAAACCTGGAGTAACTGTGGTTAATTTGTGCAGATTTCACTAACGTGATGCATAAAATGATAAAGCATTCAGCGTGTGCCACTCCTCTCTACGTGGTATCGGTGCAGCGCACGCTGCTTTTGCAGTTTGGCCAGGGTTCAGCTGCAGCAGCTATAAATACAAATGCCCAGAGACTGGACCCAACCCTTATACTCAAAGCATCAGACAACTGGTCAGAGAAACTGGAAACTAGATCTAGGAATACAAGAGACTCCAAGACTACCTCACCCCACCTCTTCTTTCCCCGGTTGATCCAAGCACAATAACACACGAGCATCACACCAGAACAGCTCCCTTCACACCAACTGGTTTTGCGCACAGCCGGTGGCGTCTCGTGGGGAATAAATCAGGTGAAGTGTGAGAGACTCACCAGACTGCTGTGGCCAGGATGACACTGGAGTTATTACTGAAGTAATCAATAGGTGGTTCTCCAAGTAACAGACCAGCAAGTATGTAACTTCCAAAGCAGTGCAGCATAGCACAAAGCCAAGAGGCGAAAGGGCTCTTCCGAGACATCTCCACGGCCCCTGTGAAGCGAATTCTAAATGAGAAGACGGATTCAGCAAACAAGCAGAAACTTCAAGATCCTCTAAGAGGCTTGTGGTGCAAGTTCTCCAACAAAGTAAACCAAAGAAAAGGACTTGTAAAACAAAATACAAGACCTGTGCTCTCTGCAAAACCTGAACAAGTACCAGATATTGTCCAGAACTGATTAAGCGTGCTCATCGCTCGCAGGCCCCCCATAAAGTGTCAAATTAACCGAGTCATTAGAAGTTTATGAATTGGCAAAGAGTTTATCTCCTCTGTTTGCTGCTACTTACTGCAATCAGAAAGAACAATTTTTCCCTTGAAATCAATGTCTTTTTATAGTCTAAAAACAAAATGCATACTAGTACCATTCTCTCCATTGCTTCAACCTAGGTGCCCTCTAGAATTCATGAACAATCTGTTCAGCTCTTTTCATTCATAAGATAACCTGTAAAAATAGAACAGTAATTCTTAAGCTTTATTTGAAAGAAGAGGATTTGAGGATTCTTCCCTACTCCCCTACTACTTTGGAAACACCCTCTGAAAATACAACTAGATATTTAAGCAGTGTTACTATTTGGAAATACGTTATGGTCTCCTCCCACAGCCTTCTACTGCCTTCTTTTTCCTTTTTATTCCTCCAGCCATTTGCAACCACCTCTGTACTTCTTCAAGGAAGTCTCTCAAGAACCTCAATTCAGCATATGCTGAACTCTTTGACTGTTCAGACTCTTCCATCCTCAGAGACATTTGAACCAGCTAAACCACAGTGGAAGTGAGACAGCTGCAACAGCCATGATAGGAAGCTGCTTCTATAGGAACCTGAAGTGTAGCATGAGGCTTAAATTTAGCAACGCTTGTTTTGCTTTGGCTCTACAAAGTCATGCTGTCTCCAAGGAGGAGACAGGACTGGCCTGAAACTGAGCTTACATATTTTTCAAAGCTATTTTCATAAGGGTTGCCTGTTAACTGTTATGGTCAGGACTTAACGCTGGAAGACAGCTGTAAGAGATCGGGCCTCAAAAACTCAGCACTTTTGTTTACACGGAGTTTAAATAGAGCGGTGTGTAGATTGTACAGCACAGGGATCTCACAACTGGAGGATTTCATAACCATATCAAAGTGTGGGGGTTTTAAATTCCTCAGTCCTCGGGCGGTTACACTGAAACCACTGAAAAAAAACAGTCAAGAAGAGCACACAGGTTATCAAAAATACCTAGAGAAGATGGCACTAGGAAAAGAACAAGGCACAGTCAGCCTGCAACAGCACAGACACTGAAAGCGAAGATGCAGATGTATTGATCTTTACAAGATAAGCCCAGGAGAACAAACAGAGCAAGGTCATAAATTACAGCATGGTCTGGAAGATGGGAAAAAAAAAAAAACAAAAACCCAAGGGTTTACTTACAGCTTTTTTGTATATAAACAGGAGGACAGGATTGCCACAAAAACAGAAAAGCCAAGCAGCGGGACGGAAATGTAATGCTGAGTCCTGGGATAGCAGCAAAGAAGTGGCTGGACTTAAACCACAGAGTCCCAGACTAGTGGGGCTTGCAAAGAAACTCTGGAGATCATCTGGTCCCATCCCATGCTCCAGCAGGGTCACCCAGAGGGTCCCAGCAGCGCAGGGTCCAGGCGGGTTGGGAATCTCTCCAGAGGAGACTCCACAACCTCTCTGGGCAGCCTGGGCCAGGCTCCCACCCCCTCACACCAAAGGAGTTTCTCCTCCTGCTCAGGTGGAACCTCCTGGTTCCAGTTTGTGCCCGGTGCCCCTTGTCCTGTCCCTGGGCACCACTGACCAGAGTCTGTCCCCATCCTCTTGCCCCACCGGGGCCCTTTAGCTCTTGCTCAGCTCCCCTCTCAGGCTGCTCTTTCCCAGCTGAACAGCCCCAGGGCTCTCAGCCTTTCCTGAGCAGAGGCAAAAATACTTCAATGTGGTTGGAATCCAGTCTTAAATAAAATGTAAGATGCACGTTCAAAATCAGAGCGATTCTTGGGGTGGGTTTTTTTGCGTTAAGTTCAGACACACGTCAGACCTCAGAAAGCCCCACAGCCAGGCCCCGAGCCCTGGATCCTGCCCCACACAGGGCACCGCGGCTGATCCCAGCGAAGCCAGCCCAGCTCCGCCCGGACGAGCGGCTCTGGCACTGTAACCGCAGATTTATGCCTCAAAAAACACCGTTCCCGCCGCTCTCGACACCCCCGCTTCATTCCCCGCCCCGGCCCGGCCCACCCTGGCCCTGACTGACGGGGCTGTAGCTGAGGAGGCCGCCGGGCCCCCCCCCCCGCCTCTCCCGGGCGGGTCCAAGGGCGAGGGGCCGCACTCACCCGGCTCGTACTTGAGGTAGAGAACGGAGACGATGAAATAGGCCGTGTCGAAGAGCGGGAAGACGGGCAGGGTGGCAAAGGAGGCCGCCAGCTCCCCGAGCTGCAGGGCCCCCGCCAGCTCCATGGCGGTAGCGGGCACCGCGGGCGGGCCAGCCGCCCGCCCTCCCTCTCTCTCCCCCTCCCTCTCCCTTCTCCTCCTCCTCCTTCTCTGCCGCCGCCGCTCGACCTGCCCCGCCCCCGGACCCGCCCTCGGAGGGACGTCCCGGGGCGCGGCCGCGCGTCTAACGGGGCTGTGGCGGCAGCCGTGAGCGATAGGTGTGATCGACGCAGCACAGGCCACTGAGGAGGGCAGTTCGTTCTCCCGCCGCCCCGGGACGGTGTCTGAACGCAGAGGCTCCTTCGGCCTCGGTGCCCGGTGCCGGTTCCTCCCCCGGGGAGCGCAGGCGCCGCCGCCGTGCGAGCAGCGCCCGCCTCTTCCGCTTCCGCCGCCGGAGCCGCCGCCGCCGCCGCCGCCATGATCGGGGACCTGCTGCTCTGCGGGTAGCGGGGCCTGGGGTGGCGGGGGCGGCCAGGCCCAGTTCGACCCGGCTCAGCCCGGTCTGTTTCGGTTCGGCCTGGCCATGCCTGATGTGCTCTCTCTGTGTCTCCCTTAGGACGCTGCTGGTGAACGCCGGCGCCGTGCTCAACTTCAGGCTGTGAGCGGGGAGGGGTGAGGGGGGAGGCTCCGGGTTTGGAGGGGGGACCTTCACCTGACCTGACCCGTCCCGCTCTCGCTGTCCCCGCAGGAGGAAGAGGGACACGGAAGGATTCGGCGAGGAGTCGAGGGAACCCACCACCGGTACCGGAGGGGAGCCGGGAGCGGCAGAGCGGGGCCCCGGGCACAGCCGGGCCCCGGGCACAACCGGCCTGCGCTTTCCTCCCCTGGGCTGCCAGCATAGATACGGGAACGGGCATTTTCTGAAGGAAATTCTTGGTTAAAGGATTTTCAAGGCTCCAAAGTACAAGTTTAACCCCGTTTTGTGTGGATGTGAATGATTCTGTGGCTGGAATAACGGGTTAACAAAATCACACCCTGAAATTTATCCCCCTGACGTCCACCTGCAGGCACAGCCAGCATAATGCCGGTCCCGGGGGGGAGGGGGTTTGTCTGCATTTCTGAATGGAGGTGCCTGTGCTGCAGAGGCAACGCTCTGCTCCCTGCCCGATTGGCGTTCTGCGCTGTGTGCACCTGCCCCGCTCCTTCGCGGCTCTGCTGGTTGAATGTTGTGGGAAGGCTGAAAACCCCAGCAGAGACCCGGCCTTCCCTTTTTAATAGCGTCACCCCTTTCTATCATGTGTTGTTTGTTTTCCCTCATGCCCTTAAACGAGGATGTGCTGAACCTAGACCTAAAGCTTTAGGTTTTCATTCTCTGACCTTTCTGGCTGGTTTTTTCCTGTCTCAAGAGTTGTGCACGCTTGTCAGGCAGTGCTGAGAACGTGACACGTTAGTGTGTGATGTATTTCTTACATCAGAGGTTTCTTCTCCTGATTTTTAGGTGACAATATCAGAGAGTTCTTGCTGAGTCTCAGGTATTTTCGGATCTTCATTGCCTTGTGGAATGTCTTCATGATGTTCTGCATGATTGTGTAAGTAACACTGTGCAGCATCCCCTTGTTTGTTCATGGGAAGCCGTATATGTTGAGATTTTTTTCTTGCACGCCTGTTTCTTTTTGGATCTCTTTCTGTCCCACACTATTGTTCCATAATTCATTTTCCTTTCACTTACTTCAACCTTCAAAGAGACGTTGGTTGACCTCACAGTTAACAGGGGAACTGGTCGTGCGTAAAAACCTCTGCCAGTGTGCAAGTCACTCGCCTTTCAACGGAGTGTTCCTTGTTGGGGGTTGCTCGGATAAAACACCTTTTGGGGCAGCATTTCAGTTTAATTTTGGGGATGTTTTGCATTTTAGGGGGAGGGGAAAACCCCTCCAGGTAATAGAATGGAATCGGTTCTCATCTGCTTTCTTGTGTTGCATCCTCTTAGGTTATTTGGATCTTGAAAGTCACCCATAAACACACCTGGCAACTCGGAAGAGACTTTTGGCTGGAAACGTAACTTTTCTATACAGTAAAAGATTATAATGCTTTGGAAATACAGCCCTGGGATCGTGGCTTGTTCTTCAGTGCAAGCTCCCAACATGCTGAAGGGACAGGACACGACCTTCCTCAGCCAGTCGTGTAATAACACGGGGCACGCTGGGTCGCTTGCTGACAGGGGTTGAGCCTTTAGCCCCTGAGCCAAAATCTTCACAGTAAAATTATTTCAACTTTACAGAAATAGAGAGAACTTGAAATTGTTTTGCTAGGCTTAGGGTGCGGTGCCTGGTGTGTGGGGTAGAACTGGAGTGTGACTGAAGACCACAGTCTTAAAACTCTGCATTTTTAGTCACTCCCAGCTCTGGATGTGTCTCCTGATGTCAGCACTGTCCAGGGAACTTGGAAGTCATACTTAACTTGAGTCTCATTTTTATAAAGCTGAGCAAATCTTGGTGTAACTTCTCACTATTCCATGTGGTTTTGTGGGAGAAACAGAAAAGGGTGATGGAAAAAAAAAAAAATCATTCTTCTGTTTTTCCAACAAAATGCTTTTTAAATTAAAGTTTCAAGTTGTTTGGTTTTTTTTTTTCTAAGCAATATTTAAGGGATTTTGAATAGTAAAAATAGCAACAATAATTCTATAAGCCAATGCTAAGGAGTAGTTTTGGAATAATCGTGGATTTGGTTGAATAAAGTTGTTCTATTTAAGGGTAAAAAGTCTATCTGATGCCATGTTCCTTCTGCCACAAGAGAAATCTATTTGATATCAGTTTGGTTTTGGACAGGTTTTAGCTAGTCCTGTAGTGTCTGGCTTCTTGTGTTATTTTTCTTTATGCTAAGTTGGCTTTTGATGATGCCGGGGGAAGAAGTTGCTGGGCCAAGATTACTGAAGAGCGAGCGCGGTGCCGCGTGTCTTTTAATCAAACTGAACGATGAGTGGAGCTTCCTTAGCACTCGGTTCAAGAAGCTGAGGTCGAGGAGAGAGAGGCCTCATTTCAATCATTCTGAGGCTCAGGTTTTAGCAAATACCTTGAACTTTCCCCTTTGGTGTAAAGGGGAGGGGTGGAAGCGGCCGTCACCGCCTGTGCATAACCTGCCAAAGGCCCCTGCACTCGAGGGTTTAATTCTTACTCAGAAAAGTGGTTGATCCTGTGCAGAACCGGCAGCCTGCTTTCTGAGCCCCGCTGTGAATTCCTGAATGGGGGAAATAGAATCTGGCTCCACTGGCAAAGGAGCACGAACAGTTTCATCCCTCTGCATAGATTTATGTGGCTCGATAATGTGCTGTCGCCTCAGGACTGCGATCGTTCAAAAGGATCCGAGTTGTTGTTCATCTCCTAAGCAGCTGCTTTAAAAACACCTAGTTCATTTCCAGCTATTCTGAATTGTTTTGGCAACTTTAAACGCTGGGCTGGTCGCTTCCCTAGCGTGGTGCAGGAGGCCTCTGGCTCTGCTGCTGTGCAGCTGCTTTTGTACCCAGTCCCTTTTTGTATCATCAGCTTCTGAAAAACCTGACTTGTGGTTTCTTAAGTGAGAAGGTAAACGCATCGTATCTAGAACAGTTCCTTCACTTTTGCAGGGTTGGCCGTCTCCAGCTAACGGCTGGAAGTTTGCAATTGTTGCCTCACCTGTTACTCTGAAAAGAGTGAAAAAGTTGCGTTGCAAAACCCTCGGGTCACGGCAGGGGTTTTTCCCAGAACACGCTGGGCTTTCCCGCAGCTGAAGGCAGCGCGGTACCGCCCGCGAGCCGCAGGGGCGGCAGAACCGCTGCCTCAGGCCTGCGACGCCCCAGCAGCGATGGTTTATTTCCGTTATTTATTCACTTAAACCCCTCTCACCCCACGAGGCCCGCTCCTATCCGAGGTTCACCTCGCCGCGGCTGCCTCGGAGCAGCGCTGACGACCGGTTCCCACCGCCGGCCGGAGCGCTCGGGGCACTGGCGTTCGGCGGGGACTCGGGGCTCGCTCCTCTCCCCTTCGGGCCGTGCCCCGGGACTCACCCCCTCCCTCCCTCGTCCCGCAGGGCCCGGCCGGGCCCCGCCATGCACCGCCGCGCACGTCCGGCCGCGGCCGCCCGGCGCAGGCGCACCCGCGGCGGGGCCCATTGCGCACGCGCCCCTCGTGCCCGCCGGTACGTGCGGCCTGACGTCAGGGGCGCGCCGTTCGCTACGGCGTCGGGCGTGTCCCAGGGTGCCCTGCGCGGGGCTGGCTCCTGCCCACAGTTGAGTTTGGCCCCGAGCGGAACGGTCGGGCCCGGCCCGGTCGCGCCGTCGTGGTCCCTCCCGCGCCCCGCTCCCAGCGCCGCTGCCCCCGCCTCGCGGGGAGCGAACATGCGACTCCGGCTCCCCGAGGAGGCCGCCGCCGGCGAGTGAGGAGCCGCCGCCCCGGCCCGGCCTGGCCCCGCCGCCCGCCCGCCCCGGCCGCAGCCGCCCCGCTTCGCCCAGGCAATGACAGCGGCTCCGGCCCCCTCCCCGCAGCAGATCAGGGACCGGCTGCTGCAGGCCATCGACCCGCAGAGCAACGTGAGTACGGCCCGCCGGGCCTCACGGCGCCCGTACCGGCAGCGCGGGGACACCGGCCGCGGGCTGCCGCCGCCGCCTTCCCCCGCCGCCGCCCAGCCCGTCGGGGGCTCGCGCTCCGCCGTCCCCCGCCGCTGTCCGAGGAGGCGCCGGGACCGCGCGTCCGCCGCCGCCTCTCCTCTCCCCGACACCGCGGCCGCGCTCCTCCCCGGGCACCGGAAGCCTCCGCTGCGGGCGGTAGCGGGGTGCTTCCCGGCTCCCTGCCCGCCCGAGGTCCCGCTGCCAACGGCGCCTCGCCGCCCGCTCCCCCCCCCGAGCCGGGACCGCGGGGCCGCCCCGGCGGCGGCACCGGAGGCCTCTCCCCTTCTCCCGGGGGGCCGCGTCCGCCTCCCGCTGCGCCGCCTCCCGCTGCCGCACGGCACCCCCCCCCTCCCCCCCCCCGCCCCGGGGCTCGGCCGGCGCTGCCCGGCCATGCGGCGTGCGGCCCGGCGGCCTCCCGACGCCAGGCCGCGGCTCGGGCGCGGCCTGCAGGGGGCTCTGGGCCAGGCTTCGCCGCCGCTCGTCGGGACCTTCCGGGGCGCCCACCTGTTCCTCGACCCCTGTGGCCGCCTCCGGCCGCGGCCCTGGGGTGCCCCGGGGACGCCGAGAGGGCCTCGACGGTGGCTTCGGGGCTGCCCCGGCACCGAGCAGCCTCGGTCTTTGCTGTTATCCGTTCCTGCAGCGCTAATGAGCTTATCTGCTCCTTCTGGGATGTACTGTAAGCACAGGAGTCAGCGTATATTTTACCTGTAAAGCGGCCTTAACATTTAAGTGGCGGTTATCTGAAGTATCATTTGCTCCTTTTAAGGTTTTTTTGCCACCTTAAAGCAGATCTCCGCTTAGGTGCTGCTTATTACTGTGAGAGGAGCGAGAGCCTGCAATCTGTCAGAGTTTTGAATCTTAGAACAGCAGTTGGCACAGCAGGATGCAAAGGTGGGTTTGTCTTGGCCATCCGCAGGTCTTGGGGGCAGCTCCGGGGGCGTCGGGGTGTGTGTGTTACTGCAGGAGGCTGGGCATGTGAAATGGTGTTTTGGTTCTATTGAAGTCATACCTGCTTCTGTCTGAACAAGTGGGGATTTTTTTTGTCTAATAGACCTGTATCGACGTGTTAAAGTGCCTAATAAAGTTACTGCCATTTGGAAACGTTCTGGAGTGGCATGTATGTGACATGAAAACTGAAGAAAAATCACCCTGACCTTGTAGCTTCTTTAGTAATCCCCTGTGATGTCTGTTTGTCCCGAGCTGCAATGTTACACGTTGGAGTAGCAGTATTGAATTGTAATGGTAATTGTGGGCTTTTAAATGTCAAAGTTGTTTGAGTTTGCAGCACTTGAACATAGATCTTGCTGAAATGTCAGTACACTTCATGAATTTTGTTTGCTCTGACTTCTTTTTGCGGCTGCACGTTTTTCACTCTACATTAGACCGAATGTCAACCTAGTTTAATAAAATTCCAGCAGATCTGTGGCTTCTTTTAACTTCAAAACTGTCAGCAGCAAGGGTTACCCTAATTCTGGTGACACTTTCTAGACCACTGTGGCTGCGCGGAATTAAGCAGCGAGGAAATGTAGCTTGTGATGGATACTCCTCCCTCGCTCCCTACGTGACACTGCCGAGGTGGTCGCAGTTTGGCCGCGATGCGGGGACCAGAAATAACCAGGCAGTTGCCTGCGAGGGGAAGTTAGAGCTTCAGCCCATAGCTCTGCTGAGCTTCCAGCAGGTCAGTAGCCCCATCAGTTTAGGAGTAATGTATGTTAAATTACAATTCTACATACTTGATACTTATCCAGGGCAATAATTGGTGGCAGAAAAATCAGCCCATTGTTTAGAAGCGCCTGTAGGCAGGGGGCTGTCTTCCATTTTAACCTTTTCCTCGAAGGAGGGCAGAGGTGGTGTAGTGGAGATTCATTGTGCAGGCTTAGATCTCAGGCTTTTTTTTTTTTCTTCTCCCAATCACAAGGAGTACGTGGTAAACAGTCAGGAAAACAACCCGTCGTACCGTTTTCACGAAGGGAAGAAAAACTTCCATTTTGAACGTGCTTAAAAGCGGGTTCTGAATTTGATCGCGCTTGGGCACCAGCGTAAAACTGTAAGAAGCTGTTCTGAGGTTTTGCTGCAGGAAGAAGTCAGAGCAGCTACAAACTGCTGCGCTTGCGGGTACCGATGGAAAAGTCTGGCCCTGTTCTTCTGGCTTTTAAAATCTTCTCAAATCAGTGGTGCCATCAAACTTAGTGTTCGTTATTGGGATTGGCCTCCTGGTTTAGCAGCTTTGAGGTCTGGATTTCACTCGGGCTTTTCAAGCTCATCGTTGGCGTGTGAACGTGCGTGTTTTGGGAGAGGGTGAAAACTGCCCTGATGTTGTCAATTGTGCAAAAACCAGCCCAGTTTTGTGAGGTTCAGGGGAAGGATCTGGTGGATTTATTTTTAATTGTGCTCTGCTGTGGGGTGCTGTAAAGTTAAGCTTTGCTGCTGTGTTCTCTAGTGAAACAAAAGCCGTCGCTCCGTGGTGGATGTTCGTTCCAGTGTAGCTGTAACAGTCTTGGTGGTACATACAGATCTTGGTAAACTCTGAAGTCCTGCCTTAAATTCAAAAAGATGTTTCCCTCGCTGTGTTGAGTTGAACTGGTCAAAACGATCTTTTCCCCAAGCTTTCAGAACCTGCTTGCTTTGAGAAATCACCTTCAGTGCCGATTGCTCATCTTCGTGTGAACTGCCGTGTAAAGTCTTGCGGGCTCAGGAGCCGTGTTTTAGTTGTGGATGTGCATTTAGCTTTTGAGACCTCTTCTAGTAGTTGCCACGGACCATATTTCCGACTTAGTTTCACACATTTAGTTCAGAATTAACACAGGTAACCTCTATTTCAAAGGACACCTATAAGAAATAAGCTATTTAAAAAAAAAAAAAATTACATCATCCTGGAAACCACCTGGGATGCCTGGGATTATCTCTTCATTTACTCAGCCTTTTCCCCTTGAAAAAACCACACGGGCAAGCTACTTCTGCTACATGACTTAAACACTGAGTATCAACATCCATTTCCTTCCAAAGCTGCTGCATGAGTCGGAAGGTGGCAACCCTTGTGCTGGAGGGAGGCCTGAGTTTGGTGGTGTCACCCACAATGGTGGGCAGCACCTTTTCCTGGAAGAACTGTGTAGAAGCAGTAACTGGAGAAGAGTGTCCAAAGCCCTTACTGTAGCAGTTGGGTGAGGTCTTATAGGGGAGATATTCTTTGGTTGTGGGAGAGGTGATGCTTTTCCCTTCGGGCTCAGTGTGCTGAGAAACCACCTCTTCCACCCAGCAGAACACCTTTGCCTTGTTAAACTGTGCTCTGCTCTCTTCAGGGAATCTATTACCCGGTGTCAGGAATAATGAGATCACTTAGTTTTTCCTCTGTAGGAAAGCTTCTCATTTCCCAGTGCCTGTTACAATTGTGCTTGCAGTTAAATGGTTCCTCATCCTGAATACGTAGCGATCTTTTCCTGAGTTTAAATATTAGACAATAATTTAGTTATTGGTCGTTAATGCCCCTCTGGGATGCAAACTCCGCTTTGGCTGGAGTAACAACCCTTTATATGCTCACGGTGTGGTTGGAGCTGATTGTAAATCAGGCTGCCATTCATGCGGTATCTCAGCCGGCCTGGCTGCTCGGACCTTCAGGAGAGGTCCACGAGCTGAGTTATTAGTAGTAAATTGCTCCGTGTGTTGTAAGATGTTAAGCAGTGCCTGGGCCTGGGGTGATCTAGTGAACGCATGAGTTGCGTAGGTGAAGATGCTTCCATGGCTGTTTTCTGTATCGATTGATTTACCAAAGTCCTGGAGATAAACGCGCTCTCTCGAACTGACTTGAAAAGGAGAGAAGGTGCAAGACGCCGCCGTAACACTACAAACGTAGGGAGCGGAGGAAGAGGGTGGTGATTCGCCTCGGGAGGGTCTCGGTGACTTCTTTGGATGCAGGCAAGTGTTCCGTGTGGGCGAAAGTAGACTAGGCATGGCTTTTGCTTTAGCTTTATCCTTTTCTGTGAGGCCTTAATAAGCTTATCAGTGTTGAGGAAGCCGCGGCGTGCAAAGACTGGAACCTGTTGTACCTCTCACTGCTTTTATTTCCTTATTGTAACTCGTCTTGTTTCCCGAAGCGTCCCGTTCTGTGCAGGGGGGTGCGTTTCGGGTGTGTGGTGAAACGTGCGGGTGGCTGTGGCATGATGTGTAGGGTCTGAAGTGTCTTTATTGTGGCAGTCCTGGGTTCCAGATAAAGCTTTGGGTCTGTTGCAGTAAGTCCCATATGCTCATAACTTTAAATGACTTCTGCTTCACCTGCTCTGGGTTGTCAGGGTCTGGATACACCGGAATTCACCTGCTTGAGGGTGGTGATATAGTTGGCTTCTTGGCCTTGCTTTGCAGCTTTCCCATCCACCTCTTCCCAAAAAATCCCGATTTGTTTTCCTGGTGGCAGCATATTCCAGCAGTGCCCATGATGCTTACAAGGTCCCGAGCTTGAACTAGTCCGAGTTAAGCCCTTCTCTGGTTGGTTGCCTAGATAGTCCCTCTCAGTTTGCTTTTGGTGATCATACAAAACTTTGAGAGGGTTTTTTGGGGAGGGGAAGCGTAAAAACTTTTCACTCGCTCAGTACCCCTTGCAGTAATGACAAAGTTTGAGGCTGCCAAGATAAAATCTGAGCAAACAGAAGTAACCGGGAGTTTGGGCTGAGGGGTCAAAGCGAGGGGAGCACCGAACTGCCTTTCTATTGTTAATTCCTTGAAACTCCCCGGTTGCAGCGATGATGGCAGCAGTAGTCATTTGCTCTTAAGCTGTAATTTGAGTGTTTGTTTCGGCAGCAGTGACAATTTAAATAACACCCACTTCTTATTCCTGCTACACACACCCATTTTATGTGCGCTGCTGCAGGATCGGGTGGTGAACTGAACTGGGGAATTGATCAGGAGTTGATGGAAGATGAAAAGACAATATATATATAATTTTTATGCATATATATTATTTTCTTCCCAGGTAATTTCTGTTGTAGCTCAATTACCTGATAAAACTTCTGGTGCATCACAAAAAGTATCGGCACAGTTGTGGCGGCAGAATTGGGTGTTGAAAGGGTTTCAATAAGTACAGAAGCTGAAAATAAGAGTGGAGTTTGCTCCTTAGGCTTCCCGCTGCCTTAGCAGCCCGCTGGGGACCTTGGAGGAGAGAGGTGTGGGGTTTGAGATGAGAGCAGATGCCTTATGGACGAGGTTCGTTTGAGGGGCTTTGCTGTCGCAGCGGGCTGCGCGTGGCTCGGGGCTGCCTGCCTGTTGTGATGCCCTCGGAGGAGGGCTCGGCACCTCTTCCCAGGGCAAGTGCTGGGAATCCCTCACGGAGCCAGGAGGACGCTCCGAGGAGTGAGCTTTGCAGCTCCCGAGCAAAGCACCTCACACTAAAGGCTGTGTGGCTAATGCTCCGAACACTCAGAAGTTGAACTGACTTGGCTCAAGCTCTCCTGCTTACACCAGCTGAAACCACCAAGGGAGCCACACCTGGTGGCAGAGCCGCTCTGATTCCCGACCGCTTCCCCACCTCCAGCTGCACGTTCCTGCTCCCTCCCTTGCGCAGAGAGCTCACCTGGCCGAACCCCACCTGAAAACGGGCTTCTCTGGGGTGTCTCTCCCTGCCCTGGCCCCTCGTGGGCTCAGGGAGGTGGCACTTTTGGCCCAAAGCAGTAGCTGGGGGAGCGTAAGTGGCGAGGAGAGGGGACGGTGGGGCAGTGGCAGCCCCGAGTGGTACGGGCAGGCGCCCCGCAGTCTGTCTGGTGGTTTCATTACAGGGATCGAGCTTTTCAAATCCAAACGATACCACTTTGCAGAAGTAGCTGTGTGCACGCGCCGCAGCACGGAGCCTCGGTGAGAAACAAACTCTTTGATTGCTCAGAGGCTGGAGGGAGGAAGTGCTGGGAGGGAAATAACGAATCTAACACATTTTTCTTGATGTAACCGTGAAGCAGTTCACTGAATGGAAGAATCAACTTTTTTTTTTTGTAGGTAGAATAAACACCAGGAATAATCTCTTGACAGTCACCACAAACCACAGTGTGGGGAAGACAGCTGAGGTGTAAGATGCGTGTCCTTCCGGGAGAGATTTGCTAAAAAGAAACTGCCCAGGCAGCAAAAGAACCAGAGGCTGTGGCCACTGGTGTGCCTGGGTGCCTGTGTGACACCACAGCTGGAGTGTTGTGTCCAGTTCTGGGCTCCCCAGTTCAAAAGGAACAGGGAAATACTGGAGAGTGTCCAATGGAGGCTATGAAGATGCTGAAGGGGCTGGAACAGCTCTGGTGAGGAAAGGCTGAGAGCCCTGGGGCTGTTCAGCCTGGAGAAGAGAAGC
>JANIJG010013657.1:16157-56770 GCA_024611175.1 Megaceryle torquata
TGGGCTGCCCTGGGTGATCCTGCTCTGGCAGGGGGGTTGGACTCAATGATCTCCAGAGGTCCCTTCCAACCCCTACCCTTCTATGATTCTACGTGTTAAGCCATTTTGGTGCACGTTGCCACACAACCCAAGAAAGCAAAGAGCTGAGCACGGGATCCGGGGAGGGCTGGAGCTGGTGTGGGGCAGGCATGGGGTGCAGCTGGATGGGCTCCCGCTGCCGAGGCACTGCAGCCTGATGCTGGTGTGGGCGGGAGGGAAAATATTTGCTGTCAAAAGCTCCCAAGTGGGGAGGAATCCAATCTGCCTCTTAGAAAATACGGAGACCTTCAGCTTAGCCCCTTTTTCCGCAGTCTGCACCTAGGGTCGAAACTCCAGTTTGTCATTTATTAGGGTTTTGTACAGTAAGTTGAGGGTGAGCCCAGTTTAGAGGTGTATACAGTGTGGGTTGTTGCATCTCTTTAGGTTTTCACTATGGCCATATGACACAACAGCGTTGTCATTCTGGCACCTTTGGCTCCTGATCAAAGCAGCTTCAGAGCAGATGAAGCTTTCCCTCCCAGTATCCTCTTAGGGAAGAGCATTTCCTAGTTTCTTCAAGTTGCTGTGGTTGACAAGTGGAGTTTTGTTCCTTTATTTCAGGAACCACCAAAGTTTCAGGATAGGGACGGAGTGAATGGATTCTGTTGCTGTTAATTAAGAAGCGCTTTTTTAAGGCAATTTTTTACTCCACTATGTTAGATTTGGAATTCAAATGAATGTCAGTGTAGTGGTTATAAATACTTTTAAAAAACACATCTGTTTTGGCCGATAAGGCTTTCCTGCTATCTCGTCTGGCTCGTTTGGGGCTTGGTGATAACTTCAAATGAACTTTCTTGGGTCTGTATAACATGGTAAAATGTGGCCCCACTTACACTCTTGGTCCTTAAAGAAATGTTTAAGGCAGAGGTAAGTACCTCACAATTTAGATGTAGGTTTGTTTATTCAGCATTCTAACAGCTAAATTGTTCTTTCTGCAGGTAATTCATGCTCTCGGTGTTTGGAACAATATTTAAGAGCTAGCAAATTGCTTTTAATTTGAGGTGCAATCTGCTAAACTTCACAGCGTGGTGGAGTTTTCTGGGGCACGGCTTTCACGGGGCAGCGGTGCGTGCTTAACTGCGATTGTTAATATCAAAGTATACAATTTTCAACCTGTCCAAACAGTCGGTGGTAGAAATTCCTATTGAGGAATCCCTGGAAGTAAAACGTAATTAGTTCTGTTTTACTGAAAGTGGTTTTCTAACATAGCAGCTGGGGAGGAGAGGAAACCTACGTCCAAGTCTGTCTGTAGTATTCAGCAACACGCTCAACTGGGTGTATTTTGAAAGTTATTGCTGGAAAGATGATTGTGCAGAGGTGGGAGCCTTGTCTAAGAGTGACAGCCAGCACTTCTCTGAAGCTGCTTCCTCACATTACTGGTTTCGTGCAGAATCAGCTCGTGGAGTATCATGATTATACTGCAGGTCTTAAGTGGATTTATTCTTTTTTTTAAGGAGTGTAGAACCTCTGAAGGTAGAGGAGCATGGGTTTTTCCCAGGGTGGGGATGCACCTTCATTGTTTGTTTTCAGAGAACAAACTTCCAGTCTATCTACAAGCAGTGCTGAGCTTCTGTAACTCAAGCTGTCAGTCAAGAAGAGCTCTTTGAGCTGGGTCCTGTGGTCAGTGCGTAACCCTCCTCGTGCTGTGTAAATTTATTACAAGGAAAGGACCGTGGAATTTTTACATCTGTATATAAATTACCTTGAAAGTTCCTGAAAACTTCCCTAATTTATGCTACAGTTGATGCTTGACTAGGAGTTGAATGTGGCAAGATGGAAGAGAAGGTGATGCAGGAGGTGATGGTTTAAATGTGCCTGCAGCCGGTGTGCTTGTGGGGTAAGAACCTGACTGCATCGCAGAAACTCCTGTCTCCTCTGCCACGTGTGGAGGAGCTTCTGTCTATCACAACGTGAGCTACTGGCTTTTGACTCCGTGTACTATTTTCTTCACACGACTTTTTAAAGACAGGCTGCCAAGGTGCTTAAGCATCAGTGGGGATTTCTTAAGTGGAAATCAGGAAGTTTTTTGCTACTAGATTAGCAATAACCAGTGCCAGGTTGCAGCTTGCTGAGTGTTCGCTGGGTTCTTTTGTCCTGTTGTGATCGCTCTGAGGTAGCCCTGGAGTGTGTAAGCCCTGAAATGAAAGGTGGTGGTGCTTATGTCCTCCGGGGAAGACTGGGGTGGGGTTTTTTTTTTTCAAGCCAAAGGTAAAAAAAGTCATTTTGCTTCTAAGTAGCCGCTAATGATTGTGCCACTGAATGGAATGGCCGAGCATTCTCCGCTGATTGTCCGGGGAGTCATCGCTTTCCCCGCGGGTTCTGTTCTCTGACCTGCACGGTCTTCAGAGACTGGAGGTATTTGGAAATGGGTGACTGGCAGCAGCATTTTATCTAGAATTCGATGAGAAATAATTCTAGACAGTGGGTAAGGTGATGTCATGTTGTGCGTGTGTGTATCTGTAAAACTTGACTGTGGCACCTGCTGATGGAAACTGTGTTTTAGTAACGGCTGTTGCAGGGGTACAGCGACTTCTCTCCAAACTTGGTGTTTAACTTTCCCGACTCGTAAGACCACTTTTTCTCTGGTTTTGTGAACAAATGCACTGTGCTTAAACTGAGCAGTCACGTGGGCGCATCACGCTTCTGTGTGATGAGTTAATAAATTCCACAGTGCAGTGTATTCCCCCTTAGTGTCCTTTATCATTTAAAGAATTGGCTGAGAAGCTTCTGTAGTATTTTGGGAGGGGGGAAAAAACCCCAAGTTGTCCTGCTGCATTTAAAAGCACACAGATATGGTTAGAGATGGGCTGATTTTTTAAGAAAAGTGTGAGAAGTTAATATTGCGGTGGCTTTAGGGCTCTCCTGCACTACATTCAGATACAAACTGCTCCGTGTTACCAGCTCTGGGTGTCTACTCCACGTGAAGGGTAATATATTAACAACTTCAGAAAGCTCTTGACCCTTTGTAGCTGTTCTGCATAATTTTAAATCTCCAGTAGCTCTCTGGAGTGTATTGAGATTAAGCAGGTGATTGCAGAACGGTTCTGGCCAGGCGATGCCTTCAAGGGTCATTCTCACAATCTAGCTGGGTGTCTGACTCTGCTCTGGCTGGAAGGCTGGTAGATGCCAACAGGGAGTTCAGGTGGAGGGAGAGCTGCTGTGCTGGGAGCGTCTGGCTCCGCTGGCACTGCTCTGTGTTAGCTCGCAGCGGTGGCTTTTCACTCCCCCAGATAGCTGCAGTCAGAGTACAGACCCACAGCTGAATGAGTGGATCTCTCCTTACTGCAGAAAGCACTGAGATGAATGATGGTAAATCAGAAGGGATGTGTTTTAAGGACAAGTCTTCTGTATATGCTGTATTATTCTGCCCCAATAATCAACAAACTCTCTCGTTGAAATAGAATCAGTTGTTTCCTGTGACTTTGCACACCAGCCTCATTTTATGGCTCTCTACATTTTTTAAGCAATAAATTCAGACTTCAGTTCATGGCTTAAAATAAATGGTAACTACCAAGATTCACCTGTTTAAAGTTTCTGTACAGGGGGAAGAGGAGGAGAACTGGTTACCATGTATACAACAAAACTGTATCATGGTTTGATGTCCTTAGGACTGCTGTAGTGGTTGGGTTTTTAGGGCTGATATATTCCCTGGATTTTATTTATTGTGCTGAAATAATCTATAGCAATCCCTGTGTCCGGGATGGCACGTGTTGCATTATTTCATACTTTGTGGTTGTGCAGCTCAAGGCTTGGCAAGTCTGGTTCTGTAGGACTTGCTACGTTGTTCCACCAAATGTTAAACACATTTGTAGCCGGCTGTGTTATTTGTGGTATTTACACCAGAAGGCAAAGGTGGAAGAGAACTGGGTCAGACTTAATAGTTTCCAGGGATATTCTTGGTTTATTATACTTGGGTTTGGCAGGACTGAATGCAACTCGGGTGTTGGGATGTGGAGGGGTAAGAGGTGGTGGTTGAAATGGTGATATGAAGGGACTATAACTGTTGTTAAACTATTTGACCGTTTGAGTGCATTGGTAGCTCTCTGGTTACTCCTCATGTGTAATGGGTGTTTGTCTTGTTGCCGATGAGGCCAGTGAGCGTGAAGAGGGTTGATCACCCTTTTCTTTATTAAGGCTAAGAATGCACACAAAGGTTTATTTCAAGCTCCTTGTGTTTCCTCCCTGTTTTTGTAATATTGTGTGAACAGAGTACTTAAACTTCCTCTAATTAACCACCTTTTCAAAGTCTCTTATCACTGCTCTGCTCTGACCTCCTCTTTCTAGATGTTCTTCTTGAACGGTGGTGCCTGGAGATGAACATGTAATTCCAGCTGAATTTAATTCCTATACTGTTCCTTAGCACTATGGCTTTGTGAGAAACAAGACTAAAATGCTCTTGCTTGCAGCACGCCATGGTAGATGCTTCTGAGGCTGTTCTTCCCTCCTGTGACAGTGACCTTTGTGGTCCCAGTGGCCTCTCCTCTTCTTACACAGGTCCCGTATCTTGAATTTGTGCTGTGTGCCTCCCCAGTTTAATAGTATTTCACTGAACTAACCTGGTCTTTTTAAATCAAGCTAATAAATTTCTTCCCTAAAAAGGCTTTGCCCAACTTCATAGTCTGGTGGTTTGGGGTTTTTTGGGGGGGCAAATGGAAAAAGAAGGTTGTGGGGGTCACGTTGCAGTGAGTCTGTTTCATACACAGCTGAGGGGTAGGGACAATTCATGATGTTATACAAAATGTTCAGTGAATGTTGAAGCTGTCAGACAATTATTCCTCTCTGTAGTAACAAGAAATTCTTCCAGTTATTGGCTAATAAATACAAGTGGAGAAAAGTATGATACTATTGACTGTGTTCCCTTCCTGTAGAGCAGGGAGACTCCCTGCAACGCGCCGCTGCTGTTCCGTGAACTGATGGTGTTCTGGGTGTACGTCTTGTCTCCGTGATCTGTATTTTACAGCCTCTTATCTTCCATTCTAAATGACTCCACCAATGGATACTCCTTTTGTTGGGTGGTTTCCCTGCCTTGTCCTGCTGGGTCAAGGGCCAGGTTTAGACGTCTCCTTTGGAGCAGAGAAGAGCGGGAGTGTTGATGGCATTTCCCAGCTGCTGCGGATTTGTCTCGAGGCTGGTTTGTAACTGCTAGGGCAGACTGTGTTTTCAGCTGGCAAACTCCTCTTATTCTCTTGGCCGTTCTAGTCTCTCTACACCTTACTTCTGTACGTACGTGCTGCCAAAAGGTAACAGAGGGCTCAAGTGAAATATTTCAGGTCTGCTGATTTCTTCGCAATGCGGTATTTTGTTGGAATCTGACCGTACTCTTGTTTGATGGTCCTGGCTTTGTAAAGTGTATATGGGGAAGGTATCTGGATGATGTTGCTCTGCTATTAAATAAAGCCTAAGTACAAATAAAATGCACGCAGACTGTTTTGACTCTTTGAATTAGACCTGGAAGTTTGAAATCCAGAGGTGAGGATAAGCGATTGCTCTGCCGAGCCACTTTTTTTATTGTTCTTGGTAGTCAAGGAGCATTTTTTTTCCTACTTGTTGTTTTGAAGCACAAATTTGTGATCAGTTTTCAAAGCGTGGACTCCAAATGGAAGTTCTTTGTCACAGAAGATGCTCTCAATGGGTGACTTTCAACCCAATCATTGATTCCTTCTTGTTTAAAAATCTTAAAAATCTGCTTTATTAAATACTATTAGAAAACCACCCTCCACCTTTAAGAGTATCTTTTGTGTACTGGGGAGTATTTGAACTCCACTTACCAACTGACTGGTACTGCAAACTGACAATTTTCAGGAATTATGAACAAAGTAGTGCATGGTCAGTTTTTGGTCTGTCATAGTATCTTGTTTACTGGTCTTTAGCCAACATCATGTCATGTTGCAGGGAGGGGGAAACTGTTAATAGAGCAGTTGCAAGGGAACTGAACTAAATACCACCGGCAGGTTGTAACCTGAATTCTAAAGTTATGTGTTTGGTCTGTATCTTTAAAAGAAAAAAAAAGGCATTATAGTTGACTGTTCATACGTCTTGTTAGTGTCTGGTATCTCATGCGTCCTACATGAAGTGCTAAATAAACACTCCGCTGCTGTATTTCCATTGCCACATTTAAATAAAGCCTACTATGAATAGCAGCTTTCTCTTCTTGCTTCTTATTCCATGTTTCAGATTATTATGCAATGAAGTAGCTTTTATACACACACAGTGATGGGGACAAGATCTGCTACCGATCAGAGCCCCTGGCCCGGGGTAGGAATTGGGGTGTAGACACAGGACATCGCTGCACCGCTCTGGAGAAAATAAACCTGAGCAGATGATGTTGCTCAGGGTGCTGTTGCTGTGCCTCCTTTTGACTCAGTTCTGCCTTCCCGACACTTTCAGCAAATTGACCTTGAACATGGGATTATTTTTTTCTACTGTTATCCTGCTCTGCCTAAGGATAGACATGGCCTGTGGATATATGACAGTTTCTATAACTACCCGATAAAATGCTGCTGTCCTTAAGAGCCAAGGATGCACACACGCAATAAAATTGTACAAATGCTCCTGTGAACTTCTGTCTAGACCAGGCTGCTGTTCTTCCATTAATTGCCAACAGAAAACACCAGCTTGGCAATAGAGATCTGGATTTCTATTGTTCATCACCCTTGCTAATTCGGATCTGTTTGTCATCTATCGCGGTCTAGTCGTGCATGCAGTGATTTTTAGAAACATCCCTGTGAAACATTAAAAAAGAAGCCAAAATTGCTTTATTCAAAGGGCTGAAGTTAAATGTTTCTGTAACATTTGCTTCTGAGGCAGCAGTGGAGGGAGAGGCAGGTTGTCCTGTGTGTCCTGAGGAAGGAAGAAAGAAAGAAAGAAAAGCGTTATGCTGCTGCTCACCTTGTGTTTTGTATCTGGACTGGTCTGTAGATGAGGGAAGAGAATCAAAGCATAACCTTTGAGTGTGATAGTCCAATGTAAACCGCATCCCAGCATGTGGAGGTGGTGATGCCAGCTCACGTGTGGATGCTGAGTTTGCTGCTGTTTTCAAGTGCACCGGGAAGGGAGGCAGGGAACAGCTGCGTGTTAAACTTCCTGAACCTGAACGCACTTTTTATCCTTTTAAACTGCTGTGTAACACCCTGAAGTTAGTTACTGAATTTTTCTTGGTCTAGAAAAGCTAAAATAGGATTAAGATGGCAGTTAAAACAAAGAAATTAAGCTGCTTGATCTTTTCCAGAGAATTCAGAAACCCAGGCTTTTGTCTGAGGCTGTAGTAAAGACGTTTAATGCTTAACTTGGAAAAGATCTCTGACACCAGTAGTAAGCTCCAGAGTATGGCTGAATGACTTAAGACTTGCATGGAATAAATAAGATTTGTTTTCTGTGACTGTCATTAGGGTTGGCTGGAAAGGATTATCGTAGATGACTCAAAGCAGATGTTCTCCAGTAAACTTTCGAGTGAATTAGTCTGCGCTCCAGTCAACTCTCCACGATGTGGGAACGGCACGGGATAATTGGAAATGCCGTTAAAATTCTTCTGAGCCGTTTTCTGCGAGGTCCTGGGCTGGCTTTGTGGAAGTTCTTGTTTTGGGGTGGTAGTAACGGGTTGCAGCCTAAGCAGACAAAGGCAAATAGAAACTAAAACGATGTGTAAGTTCCCGAGACGCCGACTTACGCAATCGTACTGGGCAGTGGTGCTCTTAGCCAGTGTCTGAGCAGAGGGCGGTTGCCAAACTCCCTCACCCTGCTCTGCTTTGTGTTACTTTGCCTATCTGCTGTCGCCAATAAGCCGCTTTAGTAGCGGCTTGCCTTAATAAATTAGCAGTCCTGGTGCCGCTCAAAGCGAGACGATGTCCTGGTAGGTTTTGTAACTTCAGTCTCTATGTCAGTGATGTGACAATATCTTAATTTTATTAAGCCAGTAAGAGATGGTTTAAGGTAAAGATACTGGTGTGCAATACTGACCTGCTGCTCTTACTGAAATAGGCGTCTTCACATTGAATAGGTGATACTTGAGGCGTCTGGGGGGAGGTGATCTTGGTTTGTTACAGTGTTTAACTACACAAGAAATTTCATAGCCTGTATTATTTCGAAATAGGTGAATATGATTTTCATTATAAGCTTTTCTTTATGGCAGTTTGGGTGAAGCATTCCAAGAAAACTGCACAAAACTACTAAGGAAGGGTGGTGAAGTTGTTGAACCTGCCTGAATATTCTTTTTTTTTTTTTTAAGAACCACGCTTTCTGCAGGTCTAAAAGAAGGGAAAAAATGAGAGGAGCTTCTTGCAGCTGATGTCAAGTGCGAGCCTTCGCGCTCCTTGCAG
The DNA here is from genome assembly GCA_024611175.1 of Megaceryle torquata. NCBI lineage: Eukaryota > Metazoa > Chordata > Aves > Coraciiformes > Cerylidae > Megaceryle > Megaceryle torquata. The sequence continues at coordinate 24,551 of JANIJG010013657.1, forward strand.
CGACCGCTTCCGTGCGACGGTGTGTTTTCAATTGGTTACAAATGTGTGAAGGATCCGAAGTGGGCGGTTTGTGTTTTACCAGTTGAGCGATGGGCGCAGATGGAGCGGCGTGAGGCCGCTTTCGCTGTCTTTAATTGGCACCATGCGTCCCTCAAAGGAGGGAATGAAGTAACAGTCCATCAGTCTTGGTGTAGACCTTGTCCCCAGTAGATGACTTGAGCATTCGGGAGCATCCATCTATGTGTAGCTGGGTATGCTGAACAAAGGTAAAGCTGTAACTGGAAATTCCCTGACCAGTTTCATCTTTCTGTAGGTGTGTGTATCCGTGAGCGTGTCGCTTTCCTCATCTTGACCTTTTGATAGACTAATGATCCTTTTTTTTGCCATCGTTTTGTCATTTAGATAACAAATATTTGGGGATTACCAGTAACTGCAAAAATAATTGTACCAATTATTGGTGTGTGCAATACACGGAGCTTTTTTACACCCTGGTAATCTGCAGTCTAAAATATGTGTCGGGAAGGAGAGTATCATGTTTTGCAAGTCTAAAAATGTTTGTCTGGAAACTCCCAGAATTAAGCATTAGCTGTTCTTAAGTGCTCTGATTCTAGAAACTGGGGAGGAAAAAAAAACAAAACCAACCCAACCCTGGTGTTCTCTGTTACTTACGTGGTGCTAAATCATCCTTCTTAGGTGCTGAAGGATGCAAAACATGGAATAAAGTCAGTGCACTGAAGTGAAATAGTCAGAACTAAAATGTGTTAAAATAGGTGCTGTTGCCACTCTGAAACTTAAGTGAGGTTTTACCAGACCTGACCTGATGTCAGGGCTTTAAATGCCTGCAGGGGTGTTGTAGCTGAGTGAGGGAAAGACCACGACAGATTAATCCATCTTTAGTCTGAAGGTGGTTTTAGAACCTGTAAGAGTTTTAATCATTCAAAGTCTATAGAGACTTGAAAAATAAGTTGGATGATAGTAAATCTAAAAATCAGGCAAAGAGTTTAATTGCTGACAGCTTGATCCGGGTGTCTCCAATGGGAAGTGATCCTGCTGTCATGGAAACAATGTTGTCCTGTGCACGAGGTTTTCTGAATGGGTGAGACTTCGGCTCCCAGTTCTCCTCATGCATCCTAAAGGTAGAATTGGCTTGAAAAAGTAAATTCTTACCAACTTTCAGTTGTTGTAGACTGAAGAATCTTGCAGTGGAGTGTGCCTGGGAGGGTAGAGCCACCTGATTATGCTCCTTATCAGACTTCAGGATAATGTGGGATCCCTGCAGAGGTTCTTGCTGCGAGATTTCTCGGATGCAGTTCACGTCCAGTTGAGTCATGAATGCAATTAAGCGATAAATGAGACTCTGATTCAAGTTTTCCTTTGCTTATCTTTGAAATCTGTCTACAAAGGTTGAATGAGAAATTCCCAGTTTCGCTGCTTACAGCGGGTAATGGAAATATGGATCTCTGTGTAACAGTCTGGGGTTTCTCATAGGAAATCTCTTTTTTTTGGTTAAAGAATCACACTTATGCTTATCCACAGATGGTGGCAACTGCTTTTGTGTGGCGCTTACTCACACAGAGATGTTGCAGTGAAGCCCATCAGAGAATGAGCCACGCGCTTTGTTAACGTGCTGCAGTTACTCCTCACCATCTCCCACGTGAGGATGTACAACTGGAGAGCCACTGAGCGATTGGCGAGGCGGCTGTGGAGGAGCCGTGGCCGCATCCCACGCCTGGTCCGGCTCTGGGTGATGGGCTGAGGACACCTACTGGGCACTGCGCTTGCTTCCTCTGCTCTTGAACTTGGAGGAGTTTATACCTGGGTGGTTTATACTCTCTGGGTGTAGCTGCAGAAAGCATCGATATTTTGAACAAAAGTGTAGAAAGGTGACTTGTGTAAACCTACAGCAGTGACTGATGTAATAAATAGAAGGTTTGGGGTTTGACTCGTCGCTGCTCTTGATCCGTTTGGCACTTACTTGGTGTCCAGTTTGGCTGTAGGACAATTAACTAATTCCCTGCCTGGGGGTCTCAGAAGGTTGCTAGTAAGTCACCTGGTTTTATTGCTGATGTTTCCTTCAGTTTTACATAAGAATGTGTTTGTTACAGCTCCTGCAGTTTCCAACTAGGTCAGCAAAGTGTCCTTGTCCCTATTCCTTGAACAACCAGCTCCCTAAAGCCAGACAGCGTGATGGCATTTTTGTGATTAACGCTTCCAGCAATTAGAAAGTGGAAGGTCTTAAATTACATTTGATAACTAAGACCTGTACGTGAAACATGAAGTGACTTTGTCTTCCTTGTTGCAGATCCATAACATGGTGGCAGTGCTGGAAGTGATCTCCAGCCTGGAGAAATATCCCATTACCAAAGAGGCACTTGAGGTATGTCACCCTCTAACCATCGCTCGCTTTTTGTCTGTATAAAAGGACTTTCTCTGCCTTTCTAATTTCCATAAGTGCTTTTCTTGAAACAATAGATTGCTTGGAAAGGATTCACAATTCAGATATTATTTTGTCCCTCTCGTGCTGCTGCTGACATCTCGGTGCATACACAGTGAGGCTTTCTGGATTCAGATCAGTATTCTGTGCAGCACAGTTCCTGTTTGTGTACGGCACTAAATTAATCATTGCTTGCTACTGATTAATTCTGTTGCATTCATCAATGTCACTGTGCTGGCTGAAGTACTGGTCACCTCTTTAGATGTTTGACCAAGCATCAAAGAATCTGAAATAGGAATATAGTTACTTGGTGTCTATAAAATTCATCTTCAGTGCAGTTAAGCAGGTTTCAGTACCTGATCTAGTTGGTGAGATGAGGTGTATTAAAAGCTGAAGGTGGGAGAGCTGCAGTCTCACTGGCCACTCTTAGAACTCCAAAAGGTTTTAAGGCTAAATCAGGTTTGTTTTTTTGTTGGTGTGTGTTTGTTTGTTTTTTCCAGTCTTTATACTGCAATTACTGGTGTTACTCACTCGTAGCTAGTGCTTAGTTATAAATCCAGCTGTATTTTAACATATCTACCACAACACGATGCATTTTTCTCTCGTAGTCTGGTCTTGTGTTTTCCTTCAAAGTGCTTTTCTTAAGTAATCTGACTTGTGGAACAATTCTCTGTTTTCAAATGTGCTTTGGGAACAATCAAGCACTTCACTTCCTTCTGCTTATGAAGCCACTTTGGGACACCCTAGGAGTGCTTGTTTAAAATGGTCTTTCATACCCTCTCAGGATACTGGGGAGTGAAGGGAGAGGAGAGATGGAGGAGGAAGGTGGGACGTGGTCTCGCACCCTGGCTAGTCAGGTTTATGAAACAGAGAGGGGTTTTATTGTCAGAGTATGGACCGTAACGGCCGCAGATGCTGGAACCTGTTCTCTTGCGTTTTTCTGCAGATCTTAGACCTTCACTGGGATGAACAAGCACCTTTTCTGCCTTGGGTGCTGAGCCTCCTCTCAAACCTGAGCTTGCACCTTTTATTCTCAAGATTCTTGCTGATTAAAGAATTGCTTTCTGATATTTTTCATAGCTACTGGCTCTGGTGCTTTAGCCAGGGAACAAAGACAGGGGGACTTGAAATCAGTAGTAGGTTTCAGGTTGCGTGGCAGAGCACTGGACCAGCCGGACTAATCCTTTCCAAAAAGATTAACTCAACGCTTGAACCTTCAGTGGTTCAGAACTAGATATTTCTCAGGGTGAGCATTCCAAAGCGGGAATGTCCCTCAGGAATTTTGTTGTATCACAGAGCGATACCTGTTTGTAAACCAACTTTTCTTTCTTTCTAGGAAACAAGACTTGGGAGGCTTATCAATGAGGTGAGGAAGAAGACATCCAATGAGGAACTTGCCAAACGTGCCAAGAAATTGTTGCGGAATTGGCAAAAGTTGATAGAACCTGTAACCCAGAATGAACCGGTGCCAAGAGGGTTGCCAAATCCACCTGGATCAGCAAATGGCGGCGCTCACAACTGCAAACCAGAAACGCAACTTCCTGCTGTGGCCGGATCAAAGCCGATCAGCGAATTGAAAAGCAGGAATGATATACAGAAACTAAATTCTCCAAAACCAGAGAAATTGGGAAATCGGAAAAAGAAAGGTGAACACAGGGACGGGCATCAGGGCCCTCTTCCCCCAAAAGTCTCCAAAGCTAGTCATGAAGTATTACAAAACTCTTCGCCCCCTCCAACAAACGGAATTGGAGGTAGTCCTGAAAATTTTCCTAGTCCTGTAGACGTAAATCTACACGCAGGGCCTGAGAGCAGCAGGACGGAACTCAGTGAAAATGATAAACACAGTAAGATCCCAGTAAATGCTGTAAAACCTCACACCAGTTCTCCAGGACTTGTAAAACCTTCAAGCACTTCCTCGTTATTAAAGACTGCAGTGCTTCAGCAGCATGATAAAGCGGAAGAAACCACAGGACCGCACCAACCGAAGAGTCCTCGCTGCTCCTCCTTTAGCCCTAGAAACGTTAGGCCTGATACTTTTGCTCGGCAGCATACTACGTACTCACCAAAGGATTCGATGCCTAGTCCATCTCAGAGGTCTCAGTTCTTAGATACTGCACAGGTGCCATCACCGCCACCATCCTTGATGCAACCATCAACACCTCCAATGCCAGCAAAAAGACTGGAGTTCTCTCAGCAATCAGTACCTGAGGTATCTCAGCACTGGCAGGAGCAGCAGGTACCTTCTGAAAGCCAGCACAGGCACACAGCAGGGACACTTCAACAGCACACGTCTCCCGGCTGCAAAACCAGCTCCCAACCTGGGGAATCTCTGCTGCCACACATGGGCTTTTCACAGGACGCTTCAAAAATGGACAGTGATGATGCTGCTTCAGGTTCCGACAGTAAAAAGAAGAAAAGGTACCGACCCAGAGACTATACGGTCAACTTGGATGGACACGTGACAGAAGGGGGTGTGAAACCTGTGAGGTTAAAAGAGAGAAAACTCACTTTTGATCACATGACAGGACAGATAAAACCTTTAACACAGAAAGATCCTTTGCAGGTAGAAATCCCTGCACTTACTGAACAGCACAGGACAGAAACGGAAAAGCAGGAGCAAAAACCCAACCTGCAAAGCCCCTTTGAACAAACGAACTGGAAAGAATTATCCAGAAATGAAATCATTCAGACCTATTTAACCAGACAAAGTAGCTTGCTGTCTTCATCAGGAGTACAGACTCCAGGAGCTCACTACTTCATGTCTGAATATTTAAAGCAGGAGGAAAGCACTAGAAAAGAGGCTAGAAAGACTCACGTTCTAGCTCCTCACAGCAAACCTACAGACTTGCCTGGGGTCACGAGAGAGGTCACGAGCGATGACCTCGACAGAATACGTGAACATAACTGGCCAGGCGTGAACGGTTGTTATGACACACAGGGTAACTGGTATGATTGGACACAGTGCATATCTTTAGATCCACACGGGGATGATGGTAGATTGAACATCCTGCCTTACGTCTGCCTAGACTGAGTACAGGTTTGCTAAAAATGCTTTTACATCCGCAGTTAGCAAAAACGGCAGACTCGATGCCACTTAACGATGGAGAAAAAAAAAAAAAAAGCCTCCTGTCCTGGACAAACAGGCCCCATGAGCAGAGGGTGGGAGGGAGCTGGTTCTTTCCAGCTCCCTCCTTTAAATTCTCCTTTTGTGAAATGCTGCTACCAGTTTACTAACAATTGCAAAGGAAGGCATACGAAGGTTGATAAATTGAGTTCAAAACTCTCTAGCGAGCCAGCTATAAAAAAAGTGTTAGTCCCCAAGAAGTGAAGAGGATTTCCAGCACTTTCTGAATGCCGGAATCTTATTACAGGCAGGTACAGAGAAAATTGTGGAAGTTACCTTAACAAAATATGCATCTATTTATTTGACTTGATTTGGGTTTTTATTTGGCAGTGAGATATTCGAGAGACAATGTGCAAAAACTGTAGTTTTATTTGTATCACATCTCTGAACATGATTGCGTTATTTTTGTTTTAAAGTCATGTGGTACGGAGATTGGGTTTTAAACAGCAGGTGTTGCACTGCAGGCTGGGAGACCAGCTTCAGCTCAACATTCCATAGGCATCCACATATTTTAGTCTGGTTTCAGTTTAAATCCAGTCTCTGAGAAATGCTGCAAAAACTAGATGTTTAACGATATTTTTGATCCCACCACCACCAGCCAAATATTTTCCTCCTTTTCCCTTCCTGCAAACTTCTAGAAAAAAAAAAAAAAGGAAAAAAAAAAAAGAAAAAAGAAAAAAAAAAAAGGAAAAAAAGAACCCACACAAAAAAAAAAAACCCAAGAAAAATCACCTTTTCTAGAATCTAAATGTAATGAGGGTGCTACAAGTTTGTAACTGTACTGTGAGAGGGAAAAAGGAAGCCTGTTTGTATGCTGGAAATATACTTGTTACCATTCCTTTAGATATTGTTTGCCTTATGGATATCCATCATAAACGCAATTTGCAAAAACAAAGAGCCTTAGTGAATGTACAGTAACTAGACTTCTGTGTCCTCGGGATGCAGAAGGGAGCAACTTTGCTATTTGGTCCTTTAAGTGGACACATTGTGATATAAATGTGGAAATAAAAAAAATTTGCACAAACCAGTTTGTGAATTATTTATACTTAACTCGTGTGTTTTTTTAAAAGTTTGCTCAGTTCAGACCAGCTTAAGTGACCCACCGACGCTGAGAATCCTTCGGAGCAGTGTGGGGAAGCCGAATCCCACCCGACGCTGTTGAAAGCAGCTGGCTCTTAGGGATATACCAGATGTCTTCCAAGTGCGTTGGTGATATTCAGTCGCACAGGTTGGATTTATTAATTTTTTTTTATTATTATTAATTTTTTTAAACTCTGGTTGCATCCAGGGTGTGGAGACTGATAACCCAATTGCTGTTCATGTACCTCAGTCATCATAGTTCACCTTCTTTTCTCAGTAACTTTGTAATATATTATTTCTAATTGTTAAAACGCTTTCTAGAGCAGCCCTGTTCGGTATAGAAAGCAAAGAACTTCTCTTAACTGTAATTGCTTTAATATTTGGGACTAGTTGTCTTCTGCAGTGCCCGGTGTTGGGCTTCTACCTGGGGGGAAAAGGGGAGGGGACCCGATACCAAAAATATTTTGAGGTTTAGTGATGTTAAAACTCCGTTAACCTATTTGTGCTGGATCTCCCTTCTACGGAGAAGAGCCTTGGCAAGAGCTCTCCTGCCTTTGAGAGCAGAGCCCTCGGGTGATTTTTAGAAGGGTGATCCTGGCCCAGGCTTATGTTTAAGTTGGTTCATTCCTTGGAATACAACTGTTAAGGTTTGGTTTAGTTTAAGTCATTCTTGTTCAAACTTACTGCTTTTGTGATCTGACCAGAATTGAAATGTGTGGGTGTCTCAAATCTTAACTGCTGTCTGTTTGCTTCCATTTCTGAAACCTGAGAGTGAAACCAGAAAAAAGAGGTTACCAAAAAAAAAAAAAAAATTTCCAAGTATATTTTCAGTTTACTTCCATTTTGTCCTCCTACAGTTGCCGAGGTCGAGCAGTGTGGTTTAGAGTGGGGGAAAGCTGCTGCCCCGCCGGACAGCAAGGTGGATTTGATGGCAGAGCGCTAAAAAGCTGGTCACTTTGGAAAATGCTTGGGTTTTGTTGATGTAAAAAATACTGTGCATCTGATCTCCCCACGCCCCTTCTCCCTCTTTCCCTGAATGGTCTTATGTAGGATCAGGGTCTGGGCTCTTTTGTGGCCTTTGAATATAGGACAAATTTCAGGAAATGGCAGAGTTTATGACATTTCACCTTATAAACCCCATCTTTTTCACCACTGCTTACATTTCTGATGCAATCGCTGGCCCTCGCGGACCACACTCGGTGAGCGATGCCCAAAGTTCATCCCTGCTTTCAGATGACATCCAGCTCTGGGTAGCAGAGTGACGGTGCTGACGCTCCCTTTGCTGGAGGGAGTGTCAGGAACTGGAGCCAGCCCTGTCCTGGGCGGGACCAAATCCTGAGAGAAATTCACTCAGTGCAAGCTTTAAATCTCGTTCTGTACCGAGTTTGTTTCTGCTGTAAGGGTCAACTCACTTGGATGTCATCCAGGGTGAGATGAGGCTTGACAATCTTTATTTCAGCATGCCAGTATAACCAGTTCTGTGAGCTCCAACAAATGTGAATAAGTTTACAAGGTGATATTTTTTTGTCAATTTTGTAAACAAGTTCAAATGAAGTTTACCATGTGCGTTATCTGCTGTGTACTCTCATTTTTGCATGATCTCAGTTTCTCTGCTTCCTGGTTTTCTTACAAAATTTATTCTTCTCAACCGAAAATCTTAAATTAATTCACTGCCACCTTTCTTGTCGATGGATGACATGAAAGGGCTCCTCTGCAAACCTCTGGGGAATCGCCATTACCTGAAGTGCGTGGTTTTGTAGGTACTTTAATGATGTTGAAACGCCTTTTGACAGTGCATGGATGGAGTAGGCTCTAGAACCCTCCTCCTCGACAGGTACTCGCCCATCTTTTCATACACCCACGTTACCTACTCCTTGAGTTAGTTTTAAAGGTCAGGAGTAATTGTCTCGTTGCCTTTGAGTCCGTGACCTTTGCTTGGTCACTGCAACCCCCGCCCTTTCCGTTCCCTGAGGCCGTCTGCAGTGGCTGCTGTCCCCTGAGGAGCACCCTCGGGCTGCAAAACCATCTCTAAAACGGGATTTTTTATTATTTCTTTTTTGTTGTTATGTGCGTTTTCTCGCACGCCTCCCTCTGGGGGTTGTTTTCACCCTTCAGGCTCTTTCTGGGCCTACCTCGAGCCCCCCTCCCCCAGTGAGCAGTGCTGCCCAGGGGAGAGCGGCCTCGGGGCCTTGACTCCTCCCGTTCGGGGCGGGGCGGGGTGGGGGGAAGTGCGGCCGAGGCAGCGCTGGCTGGAGCGTTCCCGTGCCCCGGGGGGGTGGGGTGGGGGGCTGTTTGCGCGGGGTCCGAGGAACGGTGAGTTGCGGGGCGGGCGGCGGCACCGGCCGCAGGGGGCAGACGGGGTGACGGGGCCGCGGCGGAAGTGACGCGCGGGAGGGGCGCGGCGGCACCTGCCGGCACCCGTAGCGGCTGAGGCGGGAGGGGCGGCGGGTCCCCGCCCCAGGAAGCGACGCGTTGGCGGCGCTGACGTTTCACCGGCAGCCGGGCGGCGCAGGGAGCCATGGCGGCCCCGCTGGCGGCGGCGGGCAGCGGAGGGGCGGCGGCGGGAGCGGCGGCGGGGGGGAGGGCGGGGCGCGGGCCGGCGCTGCGCGAAGGGGCGCGGGTGTCGGCGCTGTGCCTGGCCTGGTACGGGCTGAGCGCCGGCGGGAACGTGGTGAACAAGCTGCTGCTCGGCGGCTTCCCGCGGCCCGTCACCGTCTCGCTGTTCCATATCCTGGGGCTGTGCGGGCTCCTGCCGCCGCTGCTGCGCGCCTGGCGGGTACCGCCCGCCGGCCCGGCCCAGCTGCCGCCCCGCGCCTACCCCCGCTACATCCTCCCGCTCGCCTTCGGCAAGTACTTCGCCTCCGTCTCCGCGCACGTCTCGCTCTGGAGGGTCCCGGTCTCCTACGCGCACACAGGTGAGGCCCGGGGTGCGTGGGAGCGGGGTGTGCCCCGTGGGGTGTCGTTATGCCCGGTGTGTGCTCGTGTGGGTGCCAGGTGGGATGTTCCAGTGCCAGCTGTGCTCCTGTGGAGGCCCAGAGCAGTCATCTGAAGCCCAGTGTGTGTTCATATGGGTGCGATGTCTTGGGGCCCACTTGTATTTGCTCGTAGTGGTGCCCAGTGGGGTGACATGAAGCCAGGTGCATGCCTGTACTGGTGCCCAGCATGGCATCCTGGTCTCTGCTGTGCAGTTGTATGGGTGCCCAGCGTGGTGTCCCAGTCCCCAGCACACGTTCGTACTGGTGCTTGGTGCAGTGACCCGAAGCCCAGTGTGTGCTCAGAGGGGTGGGTGCCTGATGCAGTGTCTTACAGCTCCGAGAACCAGCCCCCTGTGCCCAGCACGGGCTGAGGTTCTGGCTTTGGTGGAACTGGACCAGAGCCCTCTTCTCCATCCCCAGTGCCCACCCTCTGCTGTTGATGGTTAATGGACTTGGCCCAAACTTCACATCCCCCTCAACATTTTCTTTCTGTTCTCAGTAAAAGCGACGATGCCAATATGGGTGGTTCTTCTTTCGCGGATCATAATGAAGGAGAAGCAGACGACGAAGGTGCGGACAGGTTTGCTGAGGTTTCTTCTCTTGCTGGCATTTGTGGTGGGCTTGGATCCAGTAAGTTCAGGCTTCAATTGGCTGGGTTAATTTTGTGATTGTAATTAGATTATGCAGATTTTGCAGGTTCTTTTTCCTTCTGTCGTGAACGTAAAGAAAACACGTCTAAACACTGAGCAGGGCGGTGCTCTCTGATACGCTGGAGCTGTTACAGCCTGTATTGTAGCCACTGAATTTCCTCAGACTATAATAGTATAAAAGCTGATCCCTGGTTCTGCTGCTTTGTTCTTCCTGCTTCTTTCCCCCCCAGATCAGTAGAATGTCTAAACTCAGTTGAAATGAAAATTTTTAGGTGTCAACTACCCCTCTTGATTCCTTTTTCAGGTGTACTTGTCTCTGATCCCCATAATAACTGGTGTCCTGTTGGCCACTGTCACGGAACTGTCCTTTGACATGTGGGGACTCATCAGTGCACTCGCTGCTACTTTGTGTTTTTCACTTCAGAACATCTTTTCAAAGAAGGTAATAGTTTTGCTGTTCATAACGTGGCTCACTAGCATCATCCTTTGGCCAGACAGTAGGTATTTTCCAGGATGTATATATTTATTTAAGTTGATTTTATAGTCAGAGCAGCCCAAAGCTATGGCTGGCTGTTTTGTTTGCCTCTTCTCTACAGCCCTTCCCACATGTTGCAGCTGTTACACTGAAAATTGGATAGAATTCAAGAGTTTATCCTGAGGCTTTTCTTTACTCCTCTTCTCTGCTGATGTTTTGATAGTGTTTAAATTTAATCATTCATATGAAAACTCTTAATGTGTCTTGCTGGATCAAATCCTTCCTCCACAGGGAATGAGTCAGTATCACCACTGGGCATTCCTTGAAATCTTAGAAACAAAATTAAAATGCACGTCTTGAGCGTGTTTAGTTACAAAATGATTTCTGGCTCGTAGAGCATTTTAAATGTATTCTTATCTTGTTAATACTAAAAGTCACCACTCAAACCATCGCTTTTCAAATGCACATCTCTTGTTCTGTGGTCATCCTCGTAGGGAATTCATACTCTACCCGTGTTTACTGATTGTCATAATTTATCTGCCACCTAAAGCTATTACTGTGACGTGGCTCCTGAATCTCTGCTGATAACCTGGGCAGTAGCTGAAGAAAGGCTGTTTAATAATGTTTTAATAAAATAAAATACATCTGCTTTGTTTTGTTTTTATCAGGTGTTAAGAGATTCCCGAATACATCACCTGCGCTTGCTGAACATACTTGGGTGCCATGCTGTGTTCTTCATGATCCCAACATGGGTTTTGGTAGATCTTTCTTCCTTCTTAGTAGAGAATGATCTGGTAAGTGTTGTACTTGAGAAACTGTTTGCTAGTAAGGAAGAAAAGAGGAACAAACCAAGCAACCAACCAAAAAAACAACAACTAAACATCAGTACCCGTACCAAAAAAGAGCATTGAAGTGTTTCCTGTTCATCAGCATGGAAGGAACTGTTGTGAAATACCTGAAAAGTCTTTCACAAAACAATATAAAAAATTAAGTGTAGTGCTTATTGTGAGAATTCACGGCAGGGTCAGGAGGAGTAATTTATGTGACAGTGTAAATCTCGGGCATTAGTAGCTGGAAACAGGAACAAATGCACCCAGAATGTGTGTTACAAGTACATAGAGAAACGTTCTCTCAGAGTTGGTAGTTGCATAACAGCCACACAACACCTTAAGACCAACTCCAAAGCCACACCTCGGAGGCTCTAAGGCCTCTGGGGTTAACTCCACATAACATAACACACTTGGGTGCCTCTTTAGAGTGAACTTGCAGAAGTTCTTCCTACCAATGGCAGGTAAGAAGTGACTCAAGTTGTGTTTGTGTTTCTTTCTCCCTTATCTGAAACCTGAGATTTTTTTTTTTTTTCTTGTGCTGTTTGCTTTATAACAGAGCACGATGTCTCATTGGTCCTGGACCTTGATGCTGCTCATAATAAGTGGATTCTGTAATTTTGCCCAGAATGTCATTGCCTTCAGTATTCTTAACCTGATCAGCCCACTGAGTTACTCTGTTGCCAATGCCACAAAAAGAATTATGGTCATCACAGTGTCCCTTATAATGCTTCGCAATCCAGTTACGAGCACCAATGTCCTTGGAATGATGACAGCTATCTTCGGGGTCTTCTTATATAACAAGGTATTATTTGTTTGTTAGGTTATTCAGGAAACTCACCTGAAACAGTCCAGTAGCTTTGAATGACTTGTTTTAGCACAAGTTAGCACCTAGCAGAATGAAAACATAGAAGGTGTGGCACAGAACTTCATTGCAGAGGAGGTTCACCAGTCACCTGAGCGAAGGACCCAGGTGCTCAGGTCAGGCCTCTAACAAACTTCAATTTTGATTTTTGTATTTGCTTGAAAAGTGAACACTGGGAAGGAAACTCACTCAGATCTCGGGAGCAAAAGAGCAGCTGGCTGATAGGACATGGGAGAGGAAGGAGGGTTTTATTAGAAGCCAGTAATATTTTAAGACTAACAAACATAGCAGTGTGACTGTAAACCTGTGTGCTTATTTTCTAGGCACATGCCTGTCTTAGGTGCTGTCTAAGAATAAAACATTCTTTCTTTCCTAGACAAAATATGATGCAAACCAAGAAGCAAAGAAGCAGCTACTTCCAGTTACAACTGGAGACCTTGTGAATTTGGACCGGCATCGAAACACTCCCGAAAAGTCTCAGAATGGACTCACGGCATTCGCACAACACGGAGACTATCAGTACGGTCGAACCAATATCTTAACAGACCACTTCCAGTATAACCGGCAAAACTATCCAACCACCTACAACTTAAACCGTTTTGATATATAGAATCCTGGCAAACAGGTATAGACTGTGATATCAAAGTGTCCCCAACATTATCAGAAACTTTTAGTACATCCACGAATGTAAAGCCATTTTCTTGTACAGTTTTGGCGGAGGGGAAGATGCATGTGGAGTGAAAACGGTACAGACCTTCAACTTCTGCCGAGCGGACCTTTTAGAAGTGAAACAGCTCAGTCTGACACTGGAACTGACTGCGCGGTGCAGCCCTTGTCCAGAGGTTCTGGGGAAACACACGTGTGAAACTTCACAGTAAAGGATTTGCTGTCACTGCTCCTTTTCAGAGCCTGTCAACCGATTATTCTTTTGGCAGCTGAATTCTGGCCAGTATTTTCTTTCCACGCTGGTAACGTCACCTTTCGTTTGTTCCCTAATACATTTTAATGATTCTTTTAATGAAGCTTTCAGAAAGAAGTGAAACTAAGGTGTCCTCCTGCTTGTCAGGATGTGTCTGTTTGAGGAGGGTTGACTTCCGTGTGTCGGTAGCAGATAAATAGACCCGAGTTCATCTTGAGCAGCTACGAAACTTCACGTGGGTATTAACAGCTTTGGTGCCTATGCCTTCAGTTTTTGATGACAAACCAGAAGCGTTTCTGAAAGAGCAGACAGTAGAAAGATTGATGGTTTCAAGAAGCGTACTTCAGGCGTAGAGAAACAGAATTCTCTAAAGTCACTGTTGTCCCAGTCACTGTAGATAACGACCAAACAGAGCTTGAGATCCTAATTGTTTTGTGAGTAATGTAGTCCTGTAACTTCAGACGTTGCTCTTCCTCGGCAACACAGAAAACACCTTCACAAATAAAGCGTTTGGAATAAGAAGACAATTTTTTTTCCCACTTGCTTCTCTTACAAAACTCTTTCGTTGCTTTAGGAATTGAATGGTTTAAGGTGTTTTCTTCTCAGTTTTATGCATAAATTATGCTCTTATATGATTCATATATTATGAATGCATTCATTTGAAAAATCCTCATTCTGAATTGTTTAGGTCTATCTTTTTAGCCCCTAATTTGGTTGGGTTTGTTTTTTATGTTCCTTAATTCCTGCTGTTGGAAGTTGCTGGGTGCATTTATCCACTTTCTGCTGAAGTGAAATTTCATATCCTGCTCTATTCCTGCAACTCCCCTCCTTCCAGTAGGATAACTGGGGGGGGGGGGGATTGAATCAGCAGTAAATAGATAATTTATGATTAAGAAGACCAGATTCAGTTAGTATAAACAAACATTCTTAATTCTGGACAAGATGCTGCATTTGTGCACAAAAGGAATGAAACCAGCTGAACTTGGAGTTCACTGAACCAGATTGTTACTGTTATTACTTTAGCAGAAGAATTTAGGGGCCTTCTTTTCTTGACAGAAAAGCTGCTGTACAGTGAGACTTCTGATAGCGTGTTATGTTTTTACTAGAGAGGTATTAGACACCAGTGACAAAATATAGGGTGTGGTACAGAACACTCCCCCCACTTATTTATTGCTTTAAAAATGACCGTTTCTGTGATGGGAGATGATGATTTGGCCCCTTTCTGGATAATAAAGAATTATTTTTAGTGCAAAGTTAACTGATTTTATTCTTTTGGCTGACTGTGGAGGTAGTTTTGTAGATTGCTTTCCACCATACAGTCCAAAAGAGGAAATGGTCCTTCTGAAACTTCAGAGATGGGTTAAATATGCTGCTGATGTTCATGAGCAGAACTTCCTTGACTTGAGTCTGTTCGTGATAGCTTAGAACTTGGGCTTCTAGTTTAGAAACTAAATAAATTATTCCCTAACCCAGGTTAACAAGAACAAGACATTAAGGAGAAGCATTCTTCCAGGTGAAATTTCTTTTCCCTGTTCCAGTATTAATTTATGTATAATTATTCCTTTTTAATGTGGGAAAGTGCAAAATGTGCTTTTTCTAAGGCTCGCTTCCCAATATTTAAGTGCTTTTACAGAGATGTAAACAGGATTGCGTGGACTCTGGATTTGGATTAGGCTGTGGCTCTGCAGAAGACTGATTGGAGGATGAGATATTTATGCTTAGATTTTTAAGAGGCAATGAAGTTCTCCAGCTGCTGTCTGATGGAGCTGTAAACTGTTAGACTCCTGCAAACGCTTTGTTCAGTTCTTTGCACCTAAATTTCCCATTTGGAACATGGAGACAATTCCTCCCTACTTCACAGGGGGGTGAGATACCAGAGACAAGTAGCCGTGGGGGCCCCAGGGGTGGTTGTGAGTTCAGCTGTACATCTGCTGCTGTACCATATCCATACAACCTGAACTGTTACTTGGAATAAAGCTCTGTGTACTTTATTCACAGATCAGAGGCTTTATTAAATATATTTAGATGATTTCCTTTTAAAGAACATCACCAGATCTTTTTTTTTTTGTGACTGTTTTCAGAGAGAGCTTGTCCTGCACATGTACTGCTGCAGGTCTTTAGCTCAGCTTTTTCCGTCTGGAGTACGGTAGCAGGTGAGTGCTTTCTGTGGAAAATAGCTTGCCTCAAATTCTGCTCTGGGCTTCACAGCCTCGCTGTGCCCCTGAAACAAAACTACTGTATTTGCAGAACAAAAAGACTGACCCAAATGAGGATATCATCCCTTTAAGGACCTAGAGAGTGACTCTCTTCTCTGGAGACTACCTGACAGTGTTTGTGCTCTTCTAGTTCAGGTCTGTGGTCCCCAGGGATCATTTTCTATGGTAGAACATATAATTAAAACGATGAAGTGAATTGGTTACGGGAGGTGGTTTTGCCGAGTACCCGAATCCGAGTCCTTAAGCAATATTGCCCACGTTCAGGTAAAGGAAGTTTCTGATACTGTTGTAATTTATATTTTAATCTCAGACCGCCGCGAGGTTTTGTTTGGCAAGCAAAACGTTTGTTTTAACACGGTTTGTAAATGAATGACGTATTTAACTGTGTACGTGGGTCTGTAGAAAGTACAGAAACACTGGAATAAAAAGGGCATATCTAGACAATCGTGTATAATGACGCTGTTATTAAATCAAAGTGATGGGGGGGTGGGTTTGGGGTTTGGGGTTTGGTTTTTTTTCCTTGCAGGAAGCTTTGGGAGTGCCACATGTTAATAGGAATGGCTGCTTGTAAGAAATGGGATTAATGTTTTGCTGCGTGGGTGTGAGACTTCCCAGATGCTTACCTAGGCTGGAACTGGGGTGATGCAGGTGCTGGAATTAGTGTTAGGACATTAGTCACTGGGATCCTTAGAAATGGTTTCGTTTCCATTGTGCATTTCTAATGTAGATATAAATACATCACCACCCCCCCAAAAAAAGGGGGGGGAAATTCTTTCTCAAAACAGGCCTGGATAGTTCTAAAAAGATCAGAGTGAAAGAAACCAATCTGTCCCCACTACATGTGGGGTTTCTGTTGATAGCTCCATAGAGTATTTGATGCTTTTTCAAAAGAGCTTCAAAATATTTCCCTTGCAGGTTCAATTTTAGTACCTGGTAGCGATTAAAGCACCTTTATCATCTGGTAAAATGCTTGTGTTTGTTTAAATAACTGAACACTAAATAAAACTGAGGCAATAGTCAGGCTTTGTAGGTGTACAGTGATTTGTAAAAATAGTGTTGGCAATTCGGGGTCAGCTCATGACGATTACTGAAGCTCAAGACCTTTTCTTATGTGTGTTCAAACCCTGATGTAGCATTTTGCAGCAGAAGGAATTTCTGCCATGTAGCTATTTGTGAAAAAGGTGCAATATAAATAAAGGGAAAGTTTTGCTTTTCTCTGGCTTCCATTTCTGAACCACGTTGTAAACTGTCAAAAATAATTCTGGAATATCTTTGCGGTGATGGTAGAGGCCAGTAAAACAGATTTGTTAATCATGAGGTGATAGGTGTGTGACATAAGCACGCTATGTAGATAAGCAAGTGCAAATATGCAGGTGGCACTCACCGCCCACCTTGGTTTTGTTGCTTTTTCACGTTGGTACTTTATAAATCAGTGTGAATATGGTGGGTTTACTAAAAACCCTGCACTCCTTACTGCATGAAATCTGGCACTCGAGCAAATGAACACTTTTGTGTTGTTTGCCTGTTCTTACCTCAGCTCTGTCATTTTGTGGAGTTCCAGATGTCACTCAGCCAGATTCCATGTGATGCACCCCTCCAGCCTCTCGATACTGCTGCTGGAGCTGGGACCCACTTTGGGCTGATGGGAAGAAACCACACTGGTGACTTCCACGTACTGGGATTCTTTCCTGGCTAAATAAATCTGGTGTTGAGGTGGCTTTGGGCAGACAACTGTCAGGTAACTGTAGGGGCATTTTGTGGATAAACCATTGCTGGACCTGGACGGTGACTGCCTGGGCTGCAGAGTGCAAAGCTGTACTGGTTGTGTTGGGATGGAATGGGGCAGCAGGGATTTTGAAAAGTTTCTTTGAAGTATAAGCTAAGATTTGAACTTAATCCGGTCTTCTGGGATCTGTGTTCATTTCCAGGGCTGCAGAGTGATGTAGAATCATGGTCAGTGTCTGTGTTTGCTGGTTTTTTTGTTGTTTTGTTTTTCATTTGTTCTATGCATACACGGCAACATCCATCTTCCTGAGGTTTTCTATTCTGTAGATCATATAGAGGGGGTCTTCATGGAATGTCTTGTTAAGAATAAAACATTCTGCCTTTTTGTGAGGACGTCTGAGAGTGCATCTGTGTGACTGGAAATCCTGCCAAGTGTAACTTAATGTCTGAAACTTCTTGTGGTGATTACAGCTCCCGGTGAGCATTCGGATACCCAGGTTTGCTTCTGGCCTCACCATTCCCCAGTGATCACTTCCCATTGTAGGTTCAGTTTTCCTAAAATATTAACGGACACCAAAATTATTTGGGTCCGCTTTGAGTTTTGATGTTGAGTTCTCATATAAATAGTCTTCAAGTGTGATGGGGTTTTTCTGAATTGTGGAAGGAGAGGGAGTTGGACAATTTCTGACACACCCTGTACCTCTTGGCTTGGATGTGAAGCTGATCAGCTCAGTACCTCCCTTTTGAATGAATGTTTTCCTGAATCCAGCAGGCATATAAACATGGGCTATTTTTAATCCCACCTTGAAAAAATAATGAAGTATCAGGTGCAAAAGGAAAGCTCAGAAGCAGAAACGAACATTTTAACTGCATGAAGTCACTTACAGAAAGCAGCAGCATGGTAAGTAACATTCCTGCGGAGCATCTGCGCTTTCTTTGCTTAACATTTGTATTTTAGGTTCAGTTTGCACTTTACTCAGCTTCCTCCCCATCCACCTTCCTTTTTACACCATGGAGCGTAAGCGCCGCTGCGACAGCTTGACCCCCGAGATGAAACGGATGTTAAATGACAGTCCTCCTTTTAACGCTCCCTCTTAATTCCTGGCAGCTATACTGCAGCTTGAACGTGCGTTTTCAAAGGTGGAGGAACCCCGTGTCGCTAGAATAGGAGCGATCCGGCAGCTCCGCAGCTACTCGTGGAGCTGAGCGGGAGAAGGACGAGGCCTCTCCGCCCGCAGCCCTGAGGCAGCTTCTCCTTCAGGGGCTGGTGAAGGCCTCGGCCAGGCCTGGGCGAGTTACGGGCTGAGATGGCTCCTGCAGCACGGGCAGAGCGGCCGGAGGCCCTGCCCCGAGGGCCCTTATACGGCCCGGCCTGGGCCCTGGGGCCGGTCCCGGTCCCTCCTCCCCCCGCCGCGGTCCCTCCTCAGGCCACCGGGTCCCGCCCGCCGGTGGGAAGGAGGGAGGGGGGGGGAAGGGGGAACAGCCGCACGTGCCCTGCGCCGCGCGTTGTCGCCATAGCGACGGGGCCGTAAAGCGCGGCTGCGTGTCGCGGCACTTCCGGCCGGTGCGGCCTAGCGGCGGCGGCGACTGAGCGGCCCCGTTGTCCCGCAGCCATGGAGATGCCGCTGCCGCCCGACGGTGAGCGCGGCCCGGGCGGGGATGGGAAGGTTGGGGAGGCCGCGGAGGGCGGGGGAAAGCGGGGCGGTGGCGGCAGCGGGGCCGGCGGGGGCTGACGGCGCTGCCTCCCCACAGACCAGGAGCTGCGGAATGTCATCGACAAGCTGGCGCAGTTCGTGGCGCGGAACGGGCCCGAGTTCGAGAAGATGACGATGGAGAAGCAGAAGGAGAATCCCAAATTCTCCTTCCTCTTCGGGGGCGATTTCTACGGCTACTACAAGTACAAGCTGGCCCTGGAGCAGCAGCAGCGTGAGTGGGGCCCGCGGCTTGTGCGGGGCCGGCGGCTCGGGGCCGGCGCAGGGCCGCGGCGGGCTCTGCTCCCCTACCCTGCGGCCACTGGTTCCCGGCCCCCCCTCGGCCCCGGCTGGCGGAGCCACTTTTCTCCCTCCTGGCCTCGCTCTGACCCGCCAGCACTGGTTTGCAGCCTCTTCCTGTCCTCTAAGCTCCAGGTAGTTGGCCAAGCCCTGCCCGCGGCTCTTCACGCCCCCCCCGTTTGCGGGTTTGGAGGTGGCCTGGGCTGTACGGGCAGTGTGGTGAGACGGAGCCCAGTGCTTGGAAGGGCCCTGGAGAATGGAGCAATGCAGCGTAGCAGCTCCGGGGGCTGGTCTTGTGTTGGAGTCGTTCCTCTGGAAGCATGCAAGGAGCCACTGACGCTCCCCATGTGCACCCTCCGCCCTTGACTGCACGGTTTTCATTTGGTGTTAAACAGTTAGGCAAAGAGTGAGGGTCTGGTTTGGAACCAGCACCGTTTTCGTGTGTGGGCTGGCGGTAGCAGATTTCTTTGGGAGGCTTACTTTAAAAGTTTACTTTGTCTGATAGTGTTGTGCAAGCAAAGTCAAGACATCGAGGCTACCGCACAGATCCAGCCACTGCCACAACCATCTCTCCCGCCGGCTGCACCGATCCCAGCTCCTCAGGGCACTCCTTCCGTGGAGGAACTTATCCAACAGAGTCAGTGGAACCTGCAGCAGCAGGAGCAGCATCTCCTTGCCATGAGACAGGTTGGTTTAAGATGAGCACTCACCTGGTTTATCCCAGACTGCCAGTGATGGTAGAAATTAGGAGTGAAGGGGGAGAAGAAGGTTTCCTGCTGATTAGGGGTGGCAGCATCCTGTGTTGGTGAGGAGAGGGAGTATTACTTTGCCTATTTTTGTGCTGTGGCCACTTCCATCATCTCCTTGGAACCAGTGTATGGGATGTGCTAGCGAGATTGATCTTGGATTAAACCAGTTTATTTACTGTACAAAAACCCTTGTTGCTTTGCAGAGGGGAATAATTTGTGGCTGTTAATCTTTGTTTGATGCCATCGGTTGCTGGGAACTTCAAGACATTCCAGCTTGTAGTATTCTAAGGTGGATTCTGATGAGTGGTGGAAGGGAATTAAGAGCTTTAAAGGTACTGGGAGCTAAACTGAAGAGTTCCTGGAGGAGAGCAGTGTGCCTGGATTATGTTCTCTACATCTAGGAGCTTCTTGCAATCTATTTTTTTTTTAAGGATGGGGAGAATGTCTAGAGGTGGAAATGAACTGGATCTTTCCTGAAGAATGAGAAGAGCATTTTCTTCTCAAAACCAAATAACTGAATCATTCGATACGATCACATAGCAATGGTCTTGGTCTTTGAGATAGCTACTTATAGCTGAGAGGATGGGGGGTAAAGCTGCTGAGTTCTTCAAAAGAACATTGGATTTTTCTAGAATTCTTTCTTTCTTTTTTTTTCCCCTTTTTTTTTTTTTTTTTTTTCCCCCCCAGGAACAAGTCACATCAGCAGTAGCTCTTGCAATTGAGCAACAAATGCAGAAAGTTTTGGAGGAAACCCAGTTAGATATGAACGAATTTGACAACTTGTTGCAGCCAATAATTGACACTTGTACGAAAGATGCAATCTCAGTAAGTGACCTAAATCTGAACAGGTATTTGGTGGTGTTGTGGGTTAAGTATGATTTGGAATTTCAGGGTTGTCTGTGTAGTAAACAGCAGCTCCTCTGTTGTGTGTTGTGGTAGGTGAGCTGACAACTGTTACTTGAAAGCTTCCCTCCTTGCAGTTATTTCAGAGTTCTAGGAAGCCTGTAGGATGTGAACACTTAGTCTAAACTTAAAATATTTTAAATTTGCTTTTCTAAGGCTGGCAAGAACTGGATGTTTAGTAATGCAAAGTCTCCTGCACACTGCGAGCTGATGGCCGGGCACCTGCGAAATCGCATCACGGCAGAAGGAGCTCACTTTGAGCTTCGGTTGCATCTCATCTACTTAATCAACGACGTATTGCATCACTGGTAAGAATTAAATTGTGGGTTTCAGTTTGATTAATCTGGTGAACTCTCTGCCACGTGCATTGTTAGTTTGACTAGTCACTGTATTTTCAATGCATTCATTATTTTTAGCAGCTGTCTTTAAGATGTCCGCAGCTGGCACAAAGAGCAAGTGCTTTAATGATCATAATCAGCTTTTATCCTCTCTGTGGTGGTTTTTTCTTGTCTCCAGACAAGACTTCACGGTAACAATGTAAATGAGGGAGCTCTCTAATGAATCCACTACTCCCTGTATAGCAGAAGTTGGGATCAATCAAACATTCCAATGCTCTTAGTCTTCCAGCAAGAGGCAGTTAATTCTTCTCTTCCCGTTCCTTTTCTGAAGCCAGCGGAAGCAAGCACGAGATCTTCTGGCCGCTTTACAGAAGGTGGTTGTGCCTATTTATTGTACCAGTTTTCTAGCAGTGGAGGAGGATAAGCAACAGAAAATTGCCAGGGTGAGTATCTGGTTATGGTTTACGCTTTGCTTCGTTAGGGTTAGTGCTAGGCAAGCTCACAGATGTGAGGATGGAAGAGGATCGTGGAGATCTTTCTGGTCTGTTTGTCTTCAGAAAGTCTGTTACAGGATGTGCTTTAGTTCATGTTAAAACTCATGCTTTAAAGGACTGAGGCTTTATTTAGAAGTTATTGGTTATTGTACTGATGATCACATCTGTGTCTTTGGTGGTTCAAAGACAAGTCCTGAAATCTAGAGACATAAAAAATTATGTGCCTCAAATTTTCTTTTATTGTTTGTCATTTCTAAAAACCTTTCACTCTTGAATTTCTGCAGCTTCTTCAACTATGGGAGAAAAATGGGTACTTTGATGAGTCAATTATTCAGCAGTTACAGAGCCCGGCTCTTGGACTTGGCCAGTATCAGGTCAGCCACAAAAGAACAGTAACTTTTCTTATTTATATTAAATATTTTAAAAACAAACACAGGAAACATTTTTCCTTTTTTTTTTTTTCTTTTGAAAGGTAAATATTAATCCCTCCAAAGTTGTTTACAAAGGATTATGAAAATAATAAACATAACCCTGTTATTTCAAACGTTCACTACTCTGCCAGCTGATATGATCCTGGAAAGTCTGTTTGCATTTGGAACTGCTACAGTCGTGTCCATTTTTGGCAGTGTGTTTTCTTTTAATGCAATTGAATGTTGGATAAAAGGGAGACTAAAGAAGCCATAGCTTTACATTTGAAGCATAAAATAATGTGGCAGCCACAACTCATAATTTTTACATCAGTGGGGAATGCTGTTGATTGCAGCATTAATATAAACAGTGGATTTCAGCCTTCAGAGAATATTTTGCAAGTCTTTGCTGATCTTCATAACACAGATGGCTTCTTCTGTCAGCAGGTTATCCTGGGTCTCGGGCATTTCTTTGGAGGGGCTGGAGAGCAATATGGGAAATTCAGGATCAGCAGATAGGGTAACTGTGGGTTAGCTACAGCGTTGACTTGTTGTTCTTCATTTATCTCATTTTATCAGGCAAATTTGATCACTGAATATGCAACGGTAGTACAGCCTGTACAAGTAGCCTTTCAACAGCAGATACAGAACCTGAAAACTCAACATGAAGAGTTTGTGAACAGCTTAACACAGCAGCAGCAGCAGCAGCAGATACAAATACCACCCCTAGAGAACGAGGTGAAATCAACACCCCCACCTCAGGCCCCCACAGGAGCACCGGCCTCGGCTCCACCATCTGCTCCAGTTACACAAGCAGGTACTGACTTATTCTGGGGACTTGTGCAGAAATCAGTGGGTGGCAACACTGGGGAGGTTGATTTGGGGTGGGTTTTTTTGCTCCTTTTTCAGTAGGGAACTATTTGGAGCTGTGCAGCTGGTGCAGTCTAGTGCTTGAATATAAAAAGAACCAGAGATGAATGTGAACTGGTTCAGAAATCCTCTCTCCCACTAACAGACTTCTGCAGAATGTTTACACAGCCAACGAAGTTGAGATGGAGGCTGTTGTAGGTGTGCTAGTGTTTTACTAACTACGTGTGACCTGGGTGCTTATAACAGTCTCCAATTTGTTTCAGATGATGGTAAATCTCAGCTGCCTCTCACTGGTTCTACAGAGTATGACACATCAGGCTCTGGAGTGCAGGATCCTGCCTCTGGTGGACCACGTGGCCCAGGATCTCACGATCAGATTCCTCCAAATAAGCCACCCTGGTTTGACCAACCTCACCCTGTTGCACCGTGGGGTCAACAACAGGTAAGAAACATAGTTCTGAAGCAAGATGGAGAGGGAGGTGGAGGGTGGAGGTTCAGAATAACTGCTTTGGTGGTAGAAGTGTGGTGTGATAGAAATCCCATTTCAGATGCCAAGCTTTCCCATTCTGAGCCCAGTTAAAGGCAAAGTAAAAATTGTATTTGAGTTGGTCAACCATGACACTTTGCAGGTGAACATGCAGAACAAAAAGTAGAGCTGTTTGGTTCAGTAACAGTTTGATCTTTTCCTGTCTCTGCTTTGAAGCTGAGGTTGTTCGTACCTTGTATTTGGAGAGTTCTTTCACTTGCACGTGTTGCCAACAGCAACGTTTACTTTAGAATGCAGATTCTTTTTAGTCCAGTCTTAATTTTTGTAGCCTAATGACCAGGCTTCTTTTCTTCATCACTAGGGACCACCTCACTGTCCTCCGTGGAATAACAACCATGAAGGAATGTGGAACGAACAGAGAGATCAAGGCTGGAACAATCAGCGAGAGACACCTTGGAACAACCAGCCTGATCCTTCTTGGAACAACCAGTTTGAAGCACCATGGAACAACCAGCATGAACAACCTCCATGGGGTGGGGGTCAAAGGGAACCTCCATTTCGAATGCAGCGGCCACCTCACTTCAGAGGCCCATTTCCTCCACATCAGCAACATCCCCAATTCAACCAGCCCCCGCATCCGCATAATTTCAACCGCTTTCCACCTCGCTTCATGCAGGATGATTTTCCACCTCGCCATCCCTTTGAAAGGCCTCCTTATCCTCATCGGTTTGATTACCCCCAGGGGGATTTTCCTCAAGGTAAAGTGTGTACCAGGCCAGGTTTTCTTACGTTTCGATGACGATTACCGTTAGCAAATTATTTAGTGCTTTGGGGTGACAGCTTATTCTCGATGGTCTGTTGTGGTTTTCCTGAGAAATGTTGAATTTTATGGGTTTGGGAAGCTACTGCTAACAACTCTGTAGGATACACGTGCAGAGTTGGATGCTTCCTTGCTTTTTGAGTCTTCCTTCCCTAATGGATGCAGGTAACCAGAAACTGTCATTCTACCTCAAGTCGGCATCAAAACAGGCACCTCTTCTGTGATTATTTCACTTCAAAAAATAGTAAACTCAAAAGTGAGGAGCAGCATTTGCTTGTAAATTCGCTCTTCTGAGCATCATGCCTCAGATCAGGGCTCTTCAGCTGTGCCTTCAGAGGTGGAGGAAGTTGGAGGAAGCCAGGCTGGAAGCATTTATTCTTGTTCATCCTTGTCCTTCTTTTCTTCCCTTAATTAGAGAGCTTTCTGGTAAAGATAATCTGCCTTTATGTTGTGTGGCTTGGTGGTGTCTGCTGAAATGATCCTTACCCCCAGTTCTCCCTTCTTGGTTGGTTTGCTCTCTTGCTGGAACACAGCAGCATCTCAGGAGTGCGGTTGGTGTGCTGCTTGCCTGGCTTTCCTGGCTCGGGTTGGGCTGCGGGCTCCCTTGTGAAGTCTGGGGTAGCTCTGCCCCAGGATAACTTCTGCCTGTGAAACAGAAGCTGTGATTGTTCTGGAATGATCCTTATCAGTATAAAGTCTAAAGATCACCGTGGCTCTGGAGTACAGGCTGCTTAAAAGAGCAATTACGGTGCTGTGTAGGAGTTGCTGTTTTAAGCTTAAAGGATTCTCAGCTCCCCAGGTCCAAAAAACATTGAAACCCGATGAATTAGAGCTCATCGATTTGGGGTTGTGATTAACTTTTCCTTTTGGCTTTTTTTTCTGTTTTGTTGGGTTTTTTCTTCTTTTTTTTCAGGTTTGTTGTGAGGGTTTTTTAAGACTTGTGGTAGTGAGTAGAGAGAACGGCTCTTGTCCTGGGTGAATTAAGGTTTAAGCTCAGCAGAAGATGCTCAGTTTTGGATTGTAGTGGTGATCCAACACATCTGTTGTTTCATAGAAAGTTGTTGGAGGAGGGGAACTACTAAACCAGCTAAAATTAGGAAGGTGGTGAAGCAATAACAGTGCAGACTGCGCTCAAGTTCTGATGAAGATTGAAGTCAAATAGTACTGGCTGAAGGTTGGGCAGTGGCTGTGATGGCTTTTCCTGGAAAAACTGTTGGTCGTGCTTCAGAAGATGTTGATTTTGAGTCTTGCATTTTTCTCTGGGCCGTGCAATCATTTCAGGGTATCCTGGTGTTAGTGGCAAATGGTTTGTCCATCAGTGATTGGATGGATGTCAATCACTTCTCTGTTTTAACAGGATCTTATCTCTACCTCTTCTCCAAACGCCTCTTTAAAGTATTTTCTTGTCACCTACTCATGTGAGTTAATTCCTGACATATTTATTTCTTTATATGTGATGGTTTGGCCTACAGACAGAACTAAATATAGGCCTCATGCTAAGCCATGAGTGTGTATTTAGGCTTCAGAAATGGATCCCATCAGTAGCTGCCCTGCTGCATTCAAAACCTTTTGTTCTCGAGCGTATTCTTTTTTGTGGTTCTCTTTGACCACAGAATGTCTCAAACTAAGCAGTGGCTTAGGGTTAAAGTGTCCTGTTGTCTCAAGAGCAGTTGCTATGGCCAGGGAGGGAGATGCACTACAAGATACTCATGGCTGTGACCTGTAGCCAGTCTCTAGTTCTTCAGTTCTGGTTCTTTTCTGGAGCTTCACAATTGTTTTAGGATAAAGGCAGGAACTGAAGTACATCTTTAATTACCTTCCTTTCTCTATAGCTAAATAAAATGTTTTAACTCTCCCACTCTGCAGAAATTGGACCTCCTCATCATCACCCTGGTCACAGATTGCCTCATCCTGGAATCAGCGAGCACCCTCCTTGGGGAGGGCCGCAGCACCCTGATTTTGGGCCTCCCCCGCACGGATTTAACGGGCAGCCTCCTCACATGCGGCGACAAGGCCCCCCTCACATGAACCACGATGATCCTAGCCTGGTGCCAAACGTTCCCTACTTTGATCTTCCTGCTGGACTGATGGCTCCACTTGTGAAAGTAAGTGCTCGCACGATTAAAAGATCAAAATCCCATGGCCATAACAGTTTAAGACAGACAGTTAGCAATTCAAATCTTTCCATCCAGCAACCATCAGACAATGCTGTTGGGTGTACAAGGGCAGGAGTGGGAGGAGAAGGCAGTGAAACCAGTAACATTTTCAAGCGTCGCGTCCTGGTGAAAACCGTTTTGAGTTCGTATATGTGAAAGGCTAATTTACTCTTGAAAATCTTAACCTCATTTTAAGAAAATAGAAATCCCCAGTGATTTTCAGAGGGACAGGGACCTTGCAATTCTGCTGTGTACTCGGTTTTGCTGTTCTTTCTTGCAAAGGTGTTTTGCAACACAAAGTTACCCACGCAAACAGAGAATGATAGGAAATGTGTCTGTATCAGCATCTCGGGGACACACACGTTTATGAATTCTCTGTGTGAGAGATCCACAAACAGGTCTCCTCCAGCTCAGGAACTTTACATCACTCTTGGCACACACCGGGTTTTGCCAGCCCTCCAGCCAGCTGCTGTTACCACAAAGGTGGATCGATGAGATCTGCATTTTACCTACCTGCTGATCCAGTTAATGCTGCAGCCTGTGGAGTGCTGGCTTTTCTCATAGAACTCAAAATGTTTGAGAAAATGTTTGAGCACAAGAAGTATTGGGTCAGCTGCAGAATCCTCATTTCTGGACCCTTTTTTTTATCCACTAGTGAAATGTGAGGTCCCTACACAGTTAAATACCTCTTCAAGTAGCCACCCCATGACACAAATGTAATTTGTTTTGTTTCTGGCAGCTTGAAGATCATGAGTATAAACCTTTAGATCCTAAAGATATACGTCTTCCACCCCCAATGCCCCCCAGTGAGAGACTACTGGCCGCGGTCGAGGCATTTTATAGTCCACCATCTCACGACAGACCTAGGAACAGGTAAGAGAAGCTGACAATATGGTAAGGAAAGTGCCCTCAGAAGCTGTCTCAAACCACAAAGTGCCTTTTTCTTCCTTCTGCTGTGTCTTGGTTCATCTACTGCTGATTAAATGACTGTTCTTGTATTTTAAACTGCACATGCTGTTTGATCTTGTCCTGAGATTTCTGAGACCTTTTTGACAAGTCCTTTGTTCCCTACAAAATCTTAGTGGAAATCCCGAATATGTCTCCGTTTGATCAAAGTGGAATTTTACAGATGTCGGTTCTGTGTGTGGTTGATTTATTGCAGTGAAGGCTGGGAGCAGAATGGACTCTATGAATTCTTCAGAGCTAAGATGAGAGCGAGGCGGAGGAAAGGTCAGGAGAAGAGAAACAGGTGAGAGATCCTGTCCTGCTGCCTTCTGCTGCAGGCTGGTCATTTGAAGGGTGCTCGGAGTACTTGGGCTAAATGCAAAGGGAATGTCTGTTTGGCAATGTGCTGATGGAATAACTGAGTTTCAACTCACTGGAATTTCACTGATCTGCAGAAAATAGTTTTTGCCACACTCAAGTTTTCACTGGATTGTCTGCAGAAATACAGCGCTTTTGTGCAATGTGAACTGGGTGAGAAGCGCATTCGCATTTGTCGTGCTTCTCGCGGGGGTTTCAGTGGGGTCTGTGTGCTTTCTGCCTGCAGTGGGCCTTCCCGGTCTCGCAGTCGGTCTAAAAGCCGAGGTCGCTCGTCCTCCCGCTCCAATTCGCGATCTTCAAAGTCATCTGGCTCCTATTCGAGGTCGCGCTCGCGCTCCTGCTCTCGATCGCGGTCCTATTCACGCTCTCAGTCCAGGTAGAGTGCGGTGGGTTGAATCCCAGGAACTGGGGGGGTGGAAACCAACCCTCAGGGTTGAATGAGGAACGCTGGATGCTGCTCTGGTAAGCTGTCTGTCTGACCTGGTGTGCTCTCCCGTTCCAGAAGCCGGAGCAGGTCCCGCTCTTCTCACAGCCGCTCGCGATCGCGGTCACGGTCGCGATCGAAATCTTACTCACCGGGAAGGCGACGCCGGTCCAGGTCTCGCAGCCCCACTCCTCCGTAAGCTGTTGTTGCTTTCTCTTTTTACTTGGGTTGTTTCACAAAGTCTCAAGACACAGAAATTATTTATATGCTGTATGTGCTTCTAGAGAGGTTATTACTCTGCTGTGGTGACTTTTGGTTATAACAAAGCCACTGTGAAGCTATGAGGGCTTTGCACGCTGTCCAAGGAAGCAGGAGGAATCCTCCAAGTACTCTCATAGTGTTTAGTTTCCTTTGTTCTGAGAAGCAGGTGGGGCCTTTCTGGCACCTTTATAACTCCTTAATCTAATAATTTTGTAAGGAATATTGTAGGAGAGTGGATGGGATTACATCGGATGCTAATATTTAACAGGATATAAGTGACCTTGCTTTTTGTCAGAACAAGATCACTTGTTCTTAAGTTATTTTCTTTTTTAGTTCTTCTGCTGGTTTGGGCTCCAGTTCTGGGCCTCCTATACCAGAATCAAGACTTGGAGAAGAAAATAAAGGCCATCAAATGCTAGTGAAAATGGGTAAGATGCTGTTCTGGAATCTTACAAGATACAAAATCAGGCACCACACCCTTGGATACAAGTAATTAATGCAAGTTCTTAAGTGTAGATCAGCAGGGCTGGCTGGACAGATTGGGCTTGTGCTGTCTTTCCTCTTGACCTCCTAAAAGTGTTTAGGGATTGTGTTGATGTTTGTCAGCTCGCAGTGTCTCTCCATACTCATGCTTTTGAAATAAATGGGACAGTTCACACGCTGTTTCAGGCTGGCTGTCACCATCCAGCCATAGCAAACGGACACTTTCTTGGGTTGTTTCCAAAATACTTGTGCTTGGCTGTCTTCAGAATTCTAGTAATTAAAAAAAAAATCAGTTACAGGATTGCAGTGTTGTGGCCTTTCTGCAGGGTGGAGTGGATCTGGTGGATTGGGAGCCAAGGAACAAGGAATTCAGGATCCAATTAAAGGAGGGGATATCCGAGACAAATGGGATCAATATAAAGGAGTGGGAGTTGCATTAGATGACCCTTACGAAAACTACCGAAGAAATAAAAGTTACTCATTTATCGCACGCATGAAGGCCAGGGATGAATGTAAGTGAATGTTTCTAAGCAATTAAAAAAAAAAATGTGAAGACTTGAGAGTGATTTTGTCCAGTTTGCTATAGACTGTAAACCCAAATCAAAAGACTAGTAACTTATTCTAACAAAATGGATATGCTAAACCCACAGGTAAGTGGAGATACACTCTGATTAGCGCATCCTTTCCTTCTGAGGAGTTGTGTTGTATTCTCTTTCTGATATATTAATCAATGTTCTGTGTCAGCCACTTCCTGGCTGCAGTACCACGAGCCTGCATCTTTGAATGTTACCCTTCAAAAACCAGAAATGATCCCCGAGGTAGCAGAGGGTGCCACGCCACAGGAGGGGTGGTTGGAAGGAAGATAGACCACATGTACTGTTTGGCCCTGCCCAGCTCTGAGTTTCTTACAGTTAGTGCCAGAACTGCCCCTAAACTCACTGGAGTGCAGGAAGGGTTCAGAAAAAGTGGAGATGCTTCTTCAGAGGTGAAGAAAATTACCCAAACAATGGATTTTTGCAGAGAGTCTTTGTCACGTAGAACTACGCTTGTCAATGACTAAAAGGAAAAAAATTGGCATGCCGAGTGAAAAGTCACTTCTGCCCCTGGCTGCAGCAGATCTGTGTCGTGAAATGGGTTCAAATAAAGACCAAAAGGAAAAAATCCTTATTACCAGAGCCCTTATTCCACGAGACATTTCAGACAGCGTAGGTAACTGCAGAATGTGTAAGAACTCTTTTCCCTATTGTTTCAGTGAAGCGTGAAACACAAGACCCTCCACCACCCGAGTAAGACTCTCTGAAGAAAGATGTCTTGCATCTTCTACAAAACATTAGACTTGTATAAATCCGGATTAAAGTCTGGAGGAAGTTACAAATGAATTACTTTTAAAACCATGGTGAAAAATGGAAAGCTATGACATGTGCTTTAACACTTGTCATTTAGTGTTTGAGAGAGGCCGGTCGTTACTCTGACATGTCTTAGCAACTTTAAAAATTTCCATTTATTTTGCAAATTTTTTTTTTTACTTAGTTGCCCATTTGGTACTAGACTCAAAGCCCAGCCAGGCTGTCCCTGGTGCAGGATTGTGGTTCGTTCAGTCGTTCATTCCTGTGGAATACAGACGTTATCTGATGTGGTTGTGTGTTCTCCAGTTCCATAATGTATGTTTATTTCTCTCAAAAGGTTAATTCTATTTGAAGTGGAGGGGTGCTGCCTTGGGATCAAGTCAGACTGATGCTGAGCAGTGTATCCTAATGTCTAAAAGGGGAATGAAGCATCTAGATCCAGTACAGGTGACCTATGAGCACTGTGCGAGCTTGTTAGAACCTACCACCCAACTAAACTCCCCTACACACCAGCTGCTGCAGTCACAACTCTGGTCAGAACACGAGGGTTCACTGTTCTAGCTTTTCACGCGCGCTAAGGGATGTTCGACGCTTTGTAATGGAAGACATTCTTTAAGCTTTTTATATTTTTGTATATACCCTTTAATAAAAGCTGATTCGTTCAATAGAAGAGAATCAGTTTTCCTCTGCTCTGCAGGTTTCTAATAATGAAACGTTCTTGGAAACTTCCTTTAGTCTAAATGAGGAAAAAAAAAACCATAATAATAAACCAACAACCCACCCTTTTGTAACTGTTTCCAGAGACCACCAGCTCAAGATGTTAGGTCCTTACACTGCACTTCCACTCCAGAGGTCTGCGTGGTGGTAACCTCTTCCCCAGCCCTTTGTTTGTATAGCAGAAACCCTCTTAAACCCGTTCAGTTAATATGGTGAAATCTCAATTTGTTCTAGATCTACTGTAGTTGTGGAACTGTAACTGTCTGTGAATCGGCATACGACATCTGTATGTTACCAACTTGTGAATTTTATTGTTTTGCCTTCCAATAAACACTTTTTTTTTGTTAACAAAATTAATTGGGTGGTTCCTCTTTCAGAGTAAATGGATTCCCCTGTGGTGGTTTTAAGTCTCCTTTGCAGTGCAGTTTTATCTTTATTTTGTGCGTGGGTGGTTTTGTAGTAACCTGACAAGGCTCGTTGTACAGAAACGCTGTTAGAATACAGCATCACACTCAGGACATGGTCTTCTTCTACTTGTGTTCCTCGGGGGCTATAGCACAGATTTTCACTTATACCATGATCACAGACTGCACGATTACAGGATAAACATGCACAATGGGATGACTTAACCCTCTCCCTTCACAGAGAAGTGTTTTCATGGTTTCTTTTTGGCTCAACGCTGGCATAAGGTTCCTGCCTAGCCCTGCAGCATGTACATTAGTTAAAAATTTAGATATAGGAAAATAATTTTTGTATAATAAGGTATAGTACAAATCCTTCCAGTAATTTGGAATGGGTTCTTGTTCCAGCTTGGGGTGCTTTAACTGGGCTGGGTGCCAGATGCCCACTACGATGCTCTGGTAAGGTACCACTGATAAGGTCCTCTCAGGGCAAGAGGGAGAAAATAAGATGGGGGGGAAAAAAGTCAACAAAGGCAGTTTAATAAAAGGAAAGCAAAGGAAAACAAAAATTTATTCTCCCATCAGCTGGTGCTGTTCAGCCCCTTTCCCAGGAAGCCAGGCTCCGACATGGAGCGGTTGCTCTGGAGGACAAGCCGATGCCGCCACCACCTCCTCCTCCTCTTCCTCCTCCTTTCCCTGGCTTTTATAGTTCAGCTGACGTCACAGGGTCTGGAATATCCCCTGGGCCAGTTTGGGTCAG
>JANIJG010013659.1:2419-13766 GCA_024611175.1 Megaceryle torquata
GAGGCCTGAGGGAACTGGGGTTGTTTAATCTAGAGAAGAGGAGACTGAGGGGAGACCTTCTTGCTCTCTACAGCTACCTAAAAGGAGGTTGTAGCAAGGCTGGTGTTGGTCTCTTCTCCCAGATTACTAAAGATAAAATGAGAGGAAATGGCCTCAAGTTGCATCAGGGGAGGTTTAGATTAGATATTAGGAAGAAATTCTTCACTGCAAGAGTGGTTAGGCACTGGAACAGTCTGCCCAGGGAGGCAGTGGAGTCATCATCCCTGGAGGTGTTTAAAAAACGAGTGGATGTAGCACTTGAGGCTATGGTCTAATGGACAGATAGATGTTAGGATGAAGGTTGGACTTGATGATCCTAGAGGTCCTTTCCAACCCTAATGATTCTATGATTCTATAAAGGCCCATATATAGCATATTCCTTTTGACCAAATGCAGAATTTCTCAAATATAAAGTTCACTGACAAGTATGCCTAGAAAACTACTACTAATAGTTCATTAAATAAAATTAAGTATGTGGAGGTGAAGATACATTTTGTTTTAAAATACTATTTGTGCTCATTTATATCATCCTGCTATACATTCTGCTGGTTTTACCCACATTCCTCGATTAAATGTCTCTTTCAGCATTGTTCAGTGAATATGCATTTGATGTATCTTTTTTCTTTTTTCTTTTTTTTTTAAACATTCTTGTGAAAAAAGAATGGCTTGTTACATTCTTTCTCCCTTTGTTTTCAATCTGAGAAAGACAGAAAAAAATGATTGTTTAGGTAGATAAGCAGTCATTGTTAAGAGAGTTGCAGATTTCCACAAAAGTTTTAATGTCAAAGATAAAATTTTATAGCAAATATAATGAAAGCTAAAAAGCAGCTGAAGAAAGTTATCTGAAGACAAGCAACAGTACAGTGCTTGAAGGAGAGGGGTCAGAAAAGTAAAACTATTTAAAGAGAAGAATAAAATGAGAGAAGTTGTAATACACCAGATAAGAGAAATGTTCTGTGTTTAAACTGGAACAGAGGAGAGTGTAGAAATCAATGTTGAACAGGATCATGTAAAAACCACAGCAGACACATCTGAGAAAAAGTCATAGCAAAAGCACCATAAATGATCTAGAACAAGATTGACTTCTAGTAAGCATCACCAAAATAGCCTTGTGCTGAGAAAGCTTGAACACTGCTAGCCAAGAGAAAGGAAAAATGTTAATTAAAAATGATTTAAAAATCTAGAGACTTAGTCACTTGTGAAGAAAATGATGAGGATAAGCAAAGGCAGAGACTGTAGACAGGTAAAAGAAGAAGAAAATAGCATGTGGCACTATGCATGCACATCACATTTCTAACCCTAAAACAACTGTGACTTGTTCCACTCTCTACTTCAAGGCTAATTTTCACTGAATAATCTGGTTAGCAAATGTTCACAGCTCAATAGGGAATCAGTCACACCCTTCCCCCATGTGAGTTCTTTCCTGTGAGGTTTATTACTCTGCCCAATGCATCATAGCTATGTGCTCCAACAAAGACCTCTTTAAATCATCACCTACAGAAACTGTCTAGCTTTGGTAATTTGAGACCAGCTATTGTGAAAAATGGAGCATCCTTGTACAACAGAGAATACTCACATAGAGGAAACAAGGATTCATTGCAGACAAGGCAGAAGAACAATAGACTCACTGTTGAAGAAAGCCATAAATGAGAACATCTGCAAAGGGACTAAGTTCTCAGAGAAACTGGTTTTTAGCCTCTTGTAAATTAAGTGTGAAGCACTTAAGGCACACAGACCAGAAATAATTAGACAAAGGAATAGCCAATTATTAGTCCCAGTCAGGAAGTCAGCATATTAGCCCTAGATGTAGGTAAAGTAGAGCAGACATTTTGTATGAGTTTGTAACAGCAGGTTGTGATATTTTTTGACTGTATGACCTCGGGGTGTATGCGTATATGCACACACATGCATGCACACGCTTATGTATGCATAAAACCAGGCTCACTCCGACATCTGTATAGGAGTACAGGACACTAGTTGTGGTCTTCTTCTGGGTGAACCCCAGAAGGGTCTCCTTCTGGGGAACATACCTCACAGCATCTCTACATTCAGTTTGATAGGTTCTATTAGAAAAATTGTCTGCTCTTGTCTTGGATGGGTATACACTTTCCTGGGTAAAAAACTGGTTAGATGGACGAGTCCAAAGTGTTGTAGTCAATGGAGCTAAATCCAGTTGGTAGCCGGTCATGAGTGGTGTCCCCCAGGGCTCAGTACTGGGGCCACTCCTATTTAACATCTTCATCAACAATTTGGATAAGGGGATAGAGTGCACCCTTAGTAAGTTTGCAGATGACGCCAAGCTGGGTGGAAGTGTCAATCTGCTTGAGGGTAGGGAAGCTCTCCAGAGGGATCTAGACAGGCCAAGGCCAATTCCACAAGTTTCAATAAGGCCAAATGCTGGGTCCTCCATTTTGGCCACAACAACCCCCAGCAGTGCTACAGGCTTGGAAACAATTGGTTGGAGAACTACCAGGTAGAGAAGGACCTGGGGATGTTGACTGACAGCAGGATGAACATTAGCCAGCAGTGTGCCCAGGTGGCCAAGAAGGCCAACAGCATCATGGCCTGTAACAGGAATAGAGTAGTCAGCAGGAGCAGGGAGGTGATCATTCCTCTGCAATCAGCTTTGGTGAGGCCAAACCTCAAATACTGTGTCCAGTTTTGGACCCCTCTCTACAGGAAGGACGTTGAGGTGCTGGAGAGGGTACAGAGGTGGGCTACCAAGCTAGTAAAGGGTTTGCAATATGTCTTTTATGAGGAAAGGCAGAAGGATCTGGGGCTGTTTAGCCATGAGAGAAGAAGGCTGAGGGGAGACATTATTTCTCTGTACAACTACCTGAAGAGAAGCTGTAGTGAGGCAGGAGTTGGTCTGTTCTCCCTGGTGACAGCAATAGAACAAGAGGAAATGGCCTGACAACTGACCTGTATTTAAACAGCTGTCTCTCTCACTCCATGGACTTATGGTCTGCCATCAGCCTTGTTGCAAAGCTCACAACCCTGAACAGATTTATAGAAAAGCAGTTGGAGCAGCTATTTTTCCCACCACAGTACCTCTGAACACCAGAGATTTCCATTTACATTCAGATATCACCCATGCCACTCATTTTTCCTTCTGTCCTACCAGGACTAAAGCTTCTCTGCTAAGAATCACAAAAATCTGCAGTTGCCCCAGCTGAAAAACAAGACTGTGAGTCAGAGACTTGAGAAAAGTACCTTGCTGCAATGGAGGTGAGTCCCATTAACCTCATGCCCTGTAGTTTACATACCACCTTCTTACTCCCTTCTCTCAGGTTTCCTTAGACACTCTCACCCCTGCATAGCAACACTCAGAGCTCTAGGGAACCTCACTCAAGGTCAACCAGTCAGTCAGTTGGTCCCTCCTATCTACACATCTGGTCTCTTCTCTCCATTCCTCCCAGCTGATATAACAGTGTATCTTGCCCCAAAGCTGGAGAGAGAGTTTCTCATTAGAAACCCATCATCTCAACTCAGTATAACTTTTAACACTTTCCGACTAGCTGCTGTCAAGATGTGCCATTCCAGATGAAAGGTTAAGCAGGGATGAAAATGCCATTACTGATGTGGTAGCAAAATTGGTGGGTAGCATTTATAAAGAACTCTGACTTGAACCTTTTCCTTAAGATAAAAGAGCTTTTTTATTGAACAGCTTGACAGATAGCAGAACACAGGCACTCTTGTGCATCTTCGCCCATCACATTCTCAACCATCCCCCTACTGCAAACAGCTGGGATGTGCCAGAAGGTGCTACCATTGAGGCAATGCTCACAACACACATTTCAGATAATTGTATATGGTTTGTGAAACATCTATCACCTTCATTGAATTGCATTTAAAAAGTCAGTATAAAATCTAAAGAGTGCTCGGTTTGCTAAAACTCTTCCCCTACAAAAAAAAAAAAACAAAAAAAAACCCCAAAAAAACCAAAAAACCCAACCAACCAACCAACCAAAACAACAAACAAACAAACAAACAAACTAAACCAAACCAAAACAAAAAACCCCACAAAAAACAACAACAACAAAAAAACACCCCCCCCCCAAAAAAACAACCAACCCCACAACCCACATAAAGTAAAACAAACCTACCAACCAAACAAAACCCAAAACAAATAAACAAACAAACAAAACCCAACCAAAACCAGGAAATAATTACTCCTCTTCTAAAATGATACATTCACAGAAATAAGAGGCAATCTTGATTCTTTCTGAAATGGCCAGTTTTATATAAACAAGTGCATTATCTCTGTTGCTTCAGCACCATGCAGATTTTGGCAAACAAATGATAAATAGCCAATACTGCTGCAGATGCTGAGCTTTTACCAGAGTCATTAGAGCTTAAAATAGTGGTCGGGCACAGGCAGATATCTGTTAATGAAAAAATTAAATGGCCTGCAATGATATGGGTGATCTCTCAGTGTATCCACATTGTTTTCTGTAATTTTTTTGTCTTGAGGTATACTTTTGTTTACTCCACTTTGTATCCATTTTTTTGAGTGTGCATGTATCAGCTTTGGTCATGTTGCACACTTCTGTAAGTATGTGTCCCTTCTTACTTTGTTCTCTTCAGCTCACATTGCATGACAGATTTACTTGTCCTCAGACAGGACATACCAGAAAATTAACCCTTTTCCTAAGAGCAATTCTGAGCAAATGGTTATCGCTCTCCAGGGACATCAAGCACACTCCACAGTCAGGGGGCATTGTGCGGTAACATTGTGCTGCTTGTTAACTTTTGCACCCAGCTAATGTATGGTTTCAAATTAATCAGCCTGCTGTCAACACACAGAAATGTGTTTCACACGCTGTCATGCATCTGTAACCAGAGCCCGAGTGATCATTGTCTCATAGTTTAACAGAAATGCGTGTTCCTCAAGTGTTACAAACATGGTTATCATTATTGCTTAGGAGGGGATACATTAATTCACTCATTAAGTTTAGCCACTTTTACCACCAGCCAGGTTGTATATTGCCAGGAAGGGTGGCCAAACCAATCTGTACAAGCCAAAGACTTTTTCCTACATGCCTTCCACACCTAGCCTACTGCCAAGGGTAATTTGGTCATAGTTACATTAGCAAATAATTAAACCAGTTTACAATGGATTTTTGGTTTGTTTTGTTGGGTTTGTTTTGTTTTGTTTTGTTTTGTTTTTTGTTTTGTTTTGTTTTGTTTTGGTCTTATTCATTATTGCAACCTTTAGCTGAATTAGAAATTGAGCCAAAGGTAGTGTTTTTATTGAAATCACTGTACTGCTGATGTAACCATCTGGGTTTGAATATGGAATCTTCTGCTTAAGAAAGACTGAACTTTAGTTAGTCTAATAAATGTCAATGACTGGCAAAGAAATCTTGTCTAAATGTGAGCATCAAATGTCTCGTAATTACAGTCCAGATGTACCATCACCAATTTTACATTTCATAAGGTGAGGCTGAAAACCAAGGAGAACACAAGGAGAAATCTCCCAGTAATAGCACATGTGTATATGAGGGGCTCAGGGATGTGGTTTAGTGGTGGGTTTGGCAGTGGTGAGTTAATTGCTGGACTAGAAAATATTAAAGGTTTTCTCTAACTGAAATGATTTTATGATGCTATGTACAATGCATCTGCTCTGAACAACATACCTGCCTGTGGCAGCAGATGCCTGCTGCCTTATCCCTTAGGCCAAGGTTCTCCTTTAAGGATTTTGTTTTACGTTATCCTCAGTTAAGATTAAAACAAAAACAAAACCAAAACAAAAAAATAATAAAAAGCCCAGTGTGGACTCATATTATGGGAAATGACTGTTCAGAGAAATTGCTGAAATAGATGCACAGAAGCTATTTTCTGTGGCAGAGTGCTGAGCTGCTTTCTTCAGAGGTCTGCAGCAGGAACAACATGCCTGCTCTGCCCTTCTGGTTGCTCTGCTCTCATGTCTTCTGTGTGATTCTAACTTGTTCCTGCATGTGTTTCCTCCCTCTCTGCAGGCCACATTTTCAAACTTGTCCTTTCACTAGCGGTGGGCATGCTAAGGAGCACTACTCTAACAGCAGCTGTGAGATTCTTGGGCATGATCCACACTTGACATGCTTGATTCACCACTTGACTGTGGCATTTCCTTGCTATGGGAGGATTAAGCAGGCATATGTTCTCTAGCCACTTTCCTCATAGCCTTAAGGGGAAGTAGAGGCACAGCTGACGTGATATTGCATACACTATTCCAGGTACTTCTGACAGATAAAATTGTCCCTTGGGACTATAAAGAGCTATAAAGAAACTGAGGAAGTCTAGATGCACTTCTATGCACCAAAGAAGACAGAATTTGGTCCCACTATTAGAAAGATGCAGGTACTTTCCATATTTTCACTGTTATTCTCCATCTGAGGTCCATCTCAAACTGTGTTAAGCACAAAGCAGGGGGCTGGGAGAGTGCTTAACCGAATAATGTTTTAGAAAAGTGAAGAGATATAATATGTTGTAATATGTTGGCCCTACATTATCTCACTATCGATTGTAACACAGTGTAAAGCTACCATATGATGCAATGATTTCAACTTTTCTGGAGCTTATCTCTAGCCCATAAAAGAAAATGTGTGTTATTAAAGTAGGAGAATGCTTATGTATACAAAAATTGAAATAAAAGGTTTGAGATGACTACAGTGTATAGGTTTGTGGAATTTGATAGTACTGGCTGGTCCACGTGTTGCTGGTTACATAGACGCAGACACAGAAATAATAAACAAAATCACAATTTGCTCAGTGATCAGTGCAACTTCCACTACCACCTCCCCTTGTGCAACTTCAGGCCATTTCCTCTAGTCCTGTTGTTATTTACTTGAGAGAAGAGGCTGCAACCACGTCACTACAACTTCCTTTCAAGGAATTGTAGAGAGCGATAAGGTCTCCCTTCAGCCTCCTCCTTTCCAAACTAAACCCAATCTGCTGTCATCTGCAAACTTGCTGAGGAAGCACTCAATCTCCTCATCTAGATTGCTGATACAAGAAACAAGACTGTCCCCAAAACTGAGCCCTGGGGGACACCACTGATGACTGACCACCAACTGGATTTAACTCCATTCACTACAGCTCTCTGGGTCTGGCCAGACAGCCAGTTTTTAACCCAGCAAAGCGTACACCTGTCTATGCCATGAGCTGCCAGCTTCTAACAGGGACCTTCCCTGTCAGCCAAGACTGTGGATAAATGATGGAGAGAGGCTTGGCAAGATCATCTGTGAAATCCCTCAATACTCCTGGTTTACTGTACACAATTCAAAGGAACAGATGTGAACAAACAGAACAGAGTATCAGTGCTCCTGCTTCTACAATAACACTGACAGGAAACACACTGACTGCCCTACCATACAAAAGCCTTTCAGCATTATAAACATTTTACAGGCAATCCTATATGAAAGAAACAGTTCTCTCTTGGACTCCTTAGGTTTTGTACATGCTATGACTTTCAGATATGCAATTCCTAGCATGTCCAGCTCTGCTCTTGAACCTATAGCAAGCAGGTATCAACTGGCAGGAGGTGCATTTTGTTTACTACCTAACTTGTGGTGAGTCCCTTGTGTGCTTCACCTCCGCATGTGCTACCTTGTATGGGAGTCCAACCTCCAAAAATATAATTTGCATTGTGTGATACAACCTGAAGCTGAGCACACTCAGCCTTAGCCACATAGAACTGATCTTGTGTGAACTTCCTTTACCCTTATCATCACTGTATCTGTGAAAATCAGATGTAGTCCTGGAATAAACTAAGTCAAAATACAGATCTTACACACTTGACTTGGTTTTGGAACTTGAAATCAATGAAAGTTGTCCCGTGGTCTAGTTCAATAATAGAAATTAACAAAATAAACTTAATAAAATTATATCAGCAGTCCACAGTTGACCTGGACTTTTGATAACTTTAGTGTTCTTTATGACCAAATGTACCAAGCACATTAGGAAGACTAGAGGAAGAAGTAGTGAGCTATACTAGAGTAAGTAATATAATTAATTACATAAGCTAGTTGAAAGGATTTACCAAATAGGCTGTAAATCAGTACTCCTCCCATTTTCACCTAACAGTGCTAAGACAAGAAATATCCTTGCATGCCCAAGTGGTTGTTGAAACTGATAGCAGAAAAGGTGGGTTTTTTTCTGTTGTTGTTTTTTGGGTTGGTTTTTGGGTGGGTTGTTTTTTGTTTTTTTTTGTTTTGTTTTGTTTTGTTTTTTTTTTTTTTTTTGTTTGTTTGTTTTTGTTTTTGTTTTTGTTTTGTTTTGTTTTTTTTTAATGGGTAGGGACTGTAAGGAAGTTTCCAAAGGGGCTACAGATAAAAAGGAAACACATCTATTTTCCTATTGATATTACTGAATCATCAAATAAGTCCTACTTAATCTCCACAAAAAGAGAATGAGGAAATTTAGATTACCTAAAATTGTCTCTCTAGATTCTTAATTTGAAAATTTACAGAAAATTTCAAATTAAAAAAAAAAAAATCCAGCTAGTATTTAATTTTGCCTATGTGAAACAAACCCCCCAGAAAATAACCTCCATGATAGCAGATTTTAGGCAGTTGAGCTTCCAATGTGATCCTTGCATTGAAAGAAAATATACTTGGTATTACTGAACAATGTTGCTGTGAAGAAAACAGTGTAAGCTAGGAGTGTGCTCTTGTGGTGAAGGCAGCCAACCACATCTTGGACTGTATTAGCAAGGTGCAGCTAGTGGGTCCAGGGCACTGATACCTCTCTGTTCTGCACTAGGGAGACCACATCTGGGCAACTGTGTCCAGCTGGGGGATCCCCAGTCATGGATACACTGGAACATATCCAGCAGATTCCAAGATGGTCAGAGGGCTGCAGTCC
Source organism: Megaceryle torquata (assembly GCA_024611175.1). Taxonomy (NCBI): domain Eukaryota; kingdom Metazoa; phylum Chordata; class Aves; order Coraciiformes; family Cerylidae; genus Megaceryle; species Megaceryle torquata. Next base: position 11,306 of record JANIJG010013659.1, read on the forward strand.
AGAGGGATGGGGATGCTTGTGACGTTTATCCCATTTAACTGTAAAATCTGTATCTTGGTTATTGATACCAAGTGTTGACAAAGAGCCTAGCAAGGGCTGCTGAAGCTGTCCAGGATCTGTTCAGTGCTGAGCTAAACCAGGCTGTTTAGTACTGTGGCTGGGCTACTACAAATATTTGAGCTTGTTACTTCAGAGTTTTCCTACACAACCTGCAAGCATCATAGACGTACTATATACATCTGTGTAATGCAGATATAGATAAAAACTCCCCACAATGAAGGCTAGAAGAGTGATTTCAGGGACACATACTAAGAAAGCAGCCATTGTACTTCCTTACACTAAGATTTTATGTTGTTCTCTGTCTTAGAAAAACATGCTTTGTACATTATGTCTTAGCAATGGCTGCTGCAGGCAATACGTCATACGTTTAGTTGTATGTGATTAACCATGTATTTCTTAACATAAAGGCATTGGATTGCATTTTGCATTTATGCAATCAGAATATTTGAGCCTTTTGATTGAACAGATTAAGAACTATTTCAAGGTATGTCATCTAATTCAGACCACTGAAGTCAAGGGAATACTTACATACAGAAGATAATAAACATTTTTGAAAAAAATGTACTAACTAGCTGCTGTGAATAATTATTTTCTGAACACATTAGAGACTTCCTAGTCTTGATACTCCATTCTATATGGTATTTCTACACTATCTGTTTTAGGCAAGAACTTTCTCCACCTATGTTTTAATCTCCAGGATATGTTTAGCAAATTGTGATTTTGTTTATTATTTCTGTGTCTGTGTCTATATAATATGACATCAAATTTATGTGTTAAAAAAAAAATTGAAAACTTTGTTGCAGACCCAGGCAAGTGGTAGATAAAAGGTCTTTGGCCTCTTCTCTGCTGTTCTTGGGTGTCTGCAGGATGCTTCTTAATTGACATGAATATGGGCAAGTCTGCTGATCTTTGCACTAAGTTGAGTATAAATTCTAAGCAAATAGTTTACAGAACAAAGGTTGCAGCTCCTAAGCTAGACATCTTGAAAATGTCACGAGACCACATCATATATGTTCAGATCTAGTATTTCTCTGCGTAGAGCTCCAAACCTGCAATATCCACGTGTACCAATCCCATTAAGCTTACAGGGTCACATAGTCACACATCAGGTACCTCCAAGACTTCTATGGGTGGCAATGGTGGTGGTAAAGGCCAACTAAGTATTGCTTCAAAGACCACACTCAGAGTACATAGCAGGCAGAACAAAAAGTAAAACCAAGATAAGTGTGTATTCATACTTCCTCTTATTTATACAAAATACTTAAACTGAAGTTTTTGAAATTTCAATTCAAAGTCCATTCAATTCTATAAATGCCAGTTCTGGTGAGGAAGAAGGTTTCCCTGCTGCAAGGTGCTTCAGTGAGTTGAGAGGGTTTTTTTATTCTCCCAGTTAGCACAGCTGTAATGCTGAATACTCTCTTTGAAAGAGAGCTCAGACCCTGCTAGTTGCATGGCAGTAGCAGACATATTTCACTGCCGGTACAACTCGTGTACATACCCAGAAGCAACCCCTACATGGTTCTTGAAGAGTGCACAGAGATGTGGATTTTTCTCATTTGAGCTATTTTAAAGGTAATTCATGTATGCACAAGTTGCACCCAAATCTCTGACTGTAGTAGAGAAGCACCACTGCGGCTGTTCTCCCACACATGTACCCCAGACATCACTGAAAACAAGACTCCCATCTCAGCTCCATGTTATTTAGGCCACCATTTTCATTTAAGGGTCATGACTGACAGATTAAAGTCTTGAAACCCTCATTGGAGTAAATCAGCTTTACTCCCTGGTGTGTACCAATAAACAGTTTTAGCTCTGTCTTTATATGGCTTTATCTCTCCCCAGTAGCCCTTTGACTTATACTCCTTGTAGTTAGATAGAACAAACTAAAACAAATGTGGTACTTATTAAAAAATTACATGTTCCTTCTTTCTCCACAGTATGTATATTTGCTTAAAATATATAAAGAGATACTAATTGTAAAATGAGTTGTTAAAGATTGAACAGGATTTTCTATGTCAACCGACATAAAGAAAAGCCTGTGAGAGAGTGGTGTAGAGCTGCGGAGCTGCTGGAGCACAGCTGCATTAGCACATGGAGCCTCCCTTTCCAGTCTCATTAATATTTCAGGTCATTCCACAGTGAATACATATTCTTGTGAGGCATAGCAATGTGCCAGAGGCTACTTTGTGGACTGGAATAGTACTACTGCCATTCAAAGTCTGGTCTGGTTTCTCTAGGCAAAGGAAAAATAAGCTATCAAGAAACTGAATTGCCAACGCGTCTTCAAAAAACTTGTTAGACTTTGAGAGTTTGAATGAAAAAGCCTGTACTGCAGTGGGGGAAATAGTGTGAATTTCCTACCTTTGCTATAATCAATTTAGATAGGCTGACTTAAAGTAGT